>PVLA01005517.1:0-144516 GCA_004027455.1 Hydrochoerus hydrochaeris
GTGGTTGCCTCCACCTAGCTGAGCCCTCCAGCCACTACCGCTTGCTCCCTGGTCCACTCGTCACCTCCTTGTTTGCTTGTTCAGTCTCATCTGTCCTTTCATCCATTTATCTACTCATCTACTTGGCCACTCACTGCTTCCCGCTTCCGCTTGCTCTTGCTATCCCTTGTCCACTCCCTGGCCCGCTCACTTCCGTGTCAGTGAATGTCAGGCAGATCAGGTGCCCGTCCTGGCACTGGGCACAGCCAAAAGAGAAGTTCCATGTGAGTATCCAGGGTGAAGCTTTGGAGTCAGACGGATGCGAACCCTGACTGTACTGCTTCCTGCCCTCTTGGCTATTTCTCAAATCTCCTTCAGCCTCAGTTTTCTCATTTGTAAAATGGGGACCCCATGCACCTTCCTCACAGGGAGGGTGTAAAATGCCTTAATCAGAGCTCAGAGGGCAGAGACACGGTCACTGGGCTCTGGGGGCCATGTCTTGGCTGTGGGGACTGCACTGGCCTGTTTCTTCTCTGTCACCCTATTTGACCCTGGGCTGCCCCCAGCACAGGCCCTGGCTCATCCCTCTCTCAGTTGGGCTCCATTCCCTGGACAGGTGGTCCCCATTCCCACTGCTGAAGCAAAGGACAATGCTCAGTGGCTTCCCCACGCACCCCTTCCCTCTGCCTGCTTCCCTGAAGGGCACCTGGGGGCAGGGGACCCCGTTTGCTCTCACCCCTCTCTGCCAAGAAAGGTCTCCAGGGGCGCTGTGCCAGGGGACCCGGCCTAAGGGATCGTGGGCCTCCTCTCCGGGGCCCATCCACCAGCAGAACCTACAGGTCCTGCTTCCGTATTCTTCAGGTCCAACCCAAGTAGACTGCGCCATGGCTCCCCCAGTGCTCCCGGGGTGGGAGAGGTTTCTGATCGGCTGGGATGGGCTGGGGGCTCCGCTTGAGGGGTTTCCTTGAACCTGGACAGGCAGCCTGGTGAGGCTGCAGTGTGCAGTGTGGACTTCTAAGGAAGACGAGTGCTAACCCGGCTGGGGAAATCTCCGTGCTGCAGCTGTAACCTCAGGCAAGTCTTTGTGAAGTCCTGGTGGTGTGTGTGACCTACCCCGAGGTGCCTGGCCCCAGTATGTGCTGCCCTGTGCTTGGGCCGCCTCAGGTGGGTGTTTGGGGTCCCTCACATTGTGGCCTGAGGACGGGGCTCCGTGGCAGGGGCCATGCCAGGTGCTGCCGTGGGGAATTCACAGAGCCCAGAGGCCCCCTCTGTCATGATCCCCAGCCTCAGCACCATTTTTCTGTTCTGGGGCCAACTCACTCTCTCAGAAGTGGGGTTTCCGGCACGGGGCTGGTGCTTCATGCACACCCATCGACTGAGTGGTCCACTGCCAGGAGCGTCTGGCTGTCCCTGGTGTGGGGAGCTGGGAGGCCATCTCTCCCACGCCTAGGAGAAGTGACCTCAGACGAGGTCAGGACACTGCCTGGGGAGCCTTCCTCCTCCCCGATGACTGTACCAGGGTCAGTGCCAGGATCGGGCCACCAGGAGAGCAGTTCTGCACAGCCCACATCTCCAGTGTGGACTCAGCGTGGGGTGAGATCCCTGCTGTGACATTTGAGGGTCCCCTGTTTGTCCCAAGTTTGTTTTTTTATCTGCAAAAAGTGGTGTGTGCATAAGCGGAGCACTAGTGAACCACAAAAACAAAGCAGTGCTGGTATGTGCTGCCATGAGGGCGGCACTTGACAACATTAGGTGAAAGAAAAGCCAGACGCAAAGGTTTGGATATGTGAGATCTAGAACAGGTGAAGAAGCCACCGAGACAGGAAGCAGGTTGGTGGTTTCCGGGGCTGGGGGAGGAGGCGAAGCAGAGCAGCTGCTTAATGGGCGCAGGTTTCCCTTTGGGGTGATGGGATGTTTTGGAGGTGCAGCTCACGAAAGAGAATGTCCTAGGTGCCGCTGACTGGGTTGCTTTAAAATGATTTATTTTTACAAAGTCTAACTTGCCGTTATTTATTTTCTTTTACATGTTTTATTAGTACATATTTGCAATACAGCCAGGGATATAGCTCAGCAGTGCAGTGCCTGCCTGGCAAGGGTGAGGTCACGAGTTTGATTCCTGGTGCCATAGTCGTGATACATAAGCTCACATTCAGACTGGGGATACAACTCAGCAGCATGGTGCTTGCCTGGCAAGCGCAAGGTCCTGAGTTTGATTCCTGGTACCCCCCAAAATAAGTTCACATTCCCCATAAGGGAATTTGTACCTGTACATAATATGTCGTAATTCATTTTTTCCCATTCCCCTCCTTTCCGTTCAACACTTTTTTTTTCTTTTTTGCACCAGAAATTTAACTCAGAACCTTGAATTTCCCAGGCAGGTGCTTATGCCACTGAGCTATATCCTCAGCCCTGTTTCAACTCTTCTTCCTCTCCCCATTTATAAGAGTTTTGTTTCCATTTTTGCCCCCATTTTTTTTTTTTTTTTTTGGTACTGGGGATCGAACTCACGACCTCACGCTTGCAAGGCAGGTGCTTATGCTGCTGAGCTAAATCCTCGGCCCTCCTTCCATTTTTAAAATCCCTTTTTCTTTCTTCCCTTTCCCTCCCCAATCCCTTGTTCCTCTTCCCATTTAAACACATTCTTCCTACTTCCCAATATCTAACCTTCATTTTGCTCTTTACCCTTTTGATTTCTCATACAAGAGAAACAATGGGATATTTAAACTTGTGTGTCTGATTTATTTCACCTAACATTACGATCTTGAGGTGCATCCATTTACTTAAAAACGTCTCAAGCTTATCCTTCTTAAAGGCAGTGTAGTACTCCACTGAATATAATATGACATTTTCTTTATCCACTTATCCATTGATGGGTATATGAGCTGTTTCCAGGATTAAACTATTATAAATTGTGCTGCTATAAACATGGGTATGCATGTATCACTGTGGTACGATGCTTTTAATCCTTTTGAGAAAATACCAAGAAGGGCAAAAGCTGAGTCAAATAAAATTTCTAGTTTTAGCTTTTCAAGGAATCTCCATACTGATTTCCACAGTGGTTGTACCAGTTTACACTCCCACCAACAGTGGAGAACCCCCCCTCCCCGCAGCTCTGCCAGCATTTATTGGTTGATTTCTTGATGACAGCCATTTTTTCTGGAGATGGAACCTCCATGTTGTTTTAATTTGCATTTCTCGAGTGACCTGTGATGTTGACCTTTTTTTTTCATATATTTATTTGCTGCTTGTACTTCTTCATCTGAGAAGTGTCCATTCATTTCAGTTGCCCATTTTCAGATTGGGTCTAAACGATTTATTGTTACATGAATCTCCTCTCATCAAAAACCTCAGCACCCTAACCCTCATTGCTGCTGGCCTGGCTGGGTGGTCAGAAGTGCTCAGACAGGAGTGTGAGGGTGGGGCAGTGAAGGGGGGCAGCTTCATGCTGGCTGCCACAGGCGCTCACTGCCTCGATGGATTACACACAGAGCCGAGGGACGCGGGGCAGTGCTCAGACTGGACCCGTCGCTAGCCAGAGGCAGCCGGGCAGAGGGGCCAGGTGTGGGTCTAGGTTCCTGGGCTGCCGTGTGGCTCTTCCTTCCTGGTTCTTTCTCTTTCCTTTTTTCTTGTCTTTTTTTTTTTTTTTTTTGGTGTGTGTAGTTTTGAGGGACTGAATCCCCAGGGCTTTTTTATTATCTTAAAATGGGGAAGGGAGGAGTCACAAAATTGCCCAAACTGGCCTTGAACTCAAAATTCTCCTGCTTTAATCTCCCAGGTGCCTGAGATTAACAGTAAGCGTCACGGCTCTGGCTCTGGCCTGTTTCTGCATCTCCCCACACCTGCTTACTTACCTTGGTACCTGCCTTTCCCCCTGCTCAGGGTATTGCGAGGAGACGCACAGTGCCTGTGGCCTGCACCTGGCATGTTTCTGTATTCTCCTCAGAGAGGCGGTCACTGCCAGAATGAGTTTGAGTTGTCTCTTGGTTCTTCTTCCTTTTCTTGTGGGGTGGAGATGGAACCCAGGGCTTCACACATGCTAAGCAAGCACTGTACCACGACCTAGATCCTCAGCCTGTCTCTTGCTTCTTGAGTCTGTTATGTGAGTACACACTTGCTCTGTTTTGTTCAACACTGTTTCCAGCACCTGGTGCTGGGCACACAGGAGGTGCTTCATAAATATCTACTGAATGAACACGTGTGCATCCTCCTTCTTTACACCAGGGGCACCAGGGCCTGCTGGTCCCAAGTGCTGTCATTATCCCCACTTAACAGATGAGGGTGATGAGGCTCTGGGATCTGCAGGGACCAGAAGGGAGCTGGGATCCTGGCTGGACAGCCGGGCACTGCAGCCAGTGCCCTGACTCTCCCTCCCCTAGGCTGTCTCCTGTTTTCAGAGCCCCGGGCCTGGGGCAGCATAGGCCTGGGGCAGCTCTCTGTCCCTTTTGGCCCAGCCTCTTCCACCCCCAGGCTATGCGTCTTCACCCCCACTTCCCTGCAGCCTTTTCTCAGGCTCCCAGCCACCGCAGCCAGCTCCTTCCCTGAGAACCTCTGTCATAAAGAAGGCGAGGCCCTGATCCAGCCTGCCTCTCCACCCATGGGAGCCGTGGCTATAAATATGGGGGTCACGCCTTGCTCTTGCTCTCTTGTATTCAGCACCTTTCATCTGGGGCGCTCCCTCCCAGCTGCAGGGAGGCTAATTAGCTGCTCCCTGGGAAGGCACGAACTGCAGTCTCAGCCCAGGAGCAGTTTAGAAGGCAGGGGCTGGTGCTCTTGGGGAGACCTGGGTGAGCCATCAGCCCAGGCCACCCACCCCTGCAGGACCTCCTCACAAGGAGGCGTATTCTCTGGCTTATAATGAAGGCCACCATTTATTGAGCGCTTACTATGTGCCAAGGGCTTGCTGAGCATTTTCCACCTATTAAATGTACCCACAACTGCAAAAGCACCAGGGCTATTGCAAAATAACCAGGCTCCTTACTCCTTGCTGGCAGCGGGCCTGTGCTTCTGTACATGACCTCATGAGGAGCCCTTAGTGCTTGGCACAGAGGAAATACTGGATAAGTGGTAACTATTACTGTTAATCTTCAGAATGATCAGATGAGGCAGGTACTGTGTTACTCCCATTGTCCAGATGAGAAAACTGGCTCACAGAGGTTAAGTCACTTGCAGGAGAGCACATAGAAATAGGAGCACAGTTGGACTGGCTGCATAAGTTTTTCAGCTGCTCTTTCTCCTGGAGTCTTTTACCCCAAAGACCTCACAACGCCTAACGCCGGAGGATCAGAGTCACCCGTATGAACCTCTTCCCACGCCTCCCAATGGTGTGCTAGTGGGCTGGGCTTGGAGATCATCTAATATGACTCATTCTCACCCATTTTTCTGACAAGGAAACTGGGAAGGAGGGGATGGGACTAATGGGAAGATGACTCCTTGTCAAAGTTTGAGGGATGAAGAGGCAGTGGTTGGTGACTATCCCTTTCCCTCCCAGGAAGGAGGCAGCAATACCAAGCAATAAGCACCCACACAACAGAATCCCTGGCTGCCATGTTCCAGTCTGGCCAACCTCAGCAAGCTGCCCCAGGGACATCAGGGTGGCATCGGTTAAAGAGCAGGTGCAGGGCCAGTGGGGCTGGGGCAGGGATGGTGCATTCCAGCTACTGTCTTCCAAGGTGCTCGGGACAGTAGGGCAGGCCCAGGGCAGTCTCATCCCTCTGTTGCCCACCTCACCTGTCACTGTAGTGACCTAGGGCAGAGCACATGTTGGGTGCTCACAGTGCTCATGGGAGCAGCGGCTGGATCCCCATGCACTGCCCGGTGCACCAATGGGTAGGGGATAGTGCTATGATGTGTCTTCTCCCCACTGCCTAGCAAAACTGTTTCCATTGCATGTGACTGTCCTTGGGCTGACAGGAAGAGACCATGCAAATCTGATCCAGGGTGTGAGTTCATGGACCAGGGGCACAGGCTGGGATTCTTGAAGGTGGGCATCATTTTGGGCACTGAGGGGATGACTGAGATCTCAGAATAAGGCCTCTTCTCTCTCTGAAACTGGCCCTTCTGAAGAGGCCAGCCCCATTGCTTCTCAGCCTTTTGGCTAAGATGGAGTGTGAGGAGGCCAGCCCCTGGGTGCTGTGTGCACGGACCCAGCCTGTCTGACACTCTCTACCTGCTCCACAGCTCCTCCCTCTGCATGGCCTCTGCATTCCATTCAGTGTCTACTTCTTTCTTCCTGCTCTGCCTGCACCTCTGGTTCCTTCTCCACTCCCTCTCACACCCTTCCCAGGACCTCTGGCCTCTCTTTATGCTCTGGACTTAAGGATTTCCTCAAAGGCCATCCCTGACAGCCTCCTTCGGTCCAATTCCAGTTACAGATGTTTCTTGATTTGCAATTAGGTCATGTCCCAAAAAACCAAGTACAGTTATTTCTTTATTGATATCAGGAATCAAACTCAGGACACTGTGATTGGCAGGCAGGTGAGGTGTCCCTGAGCTACATGCCTGGCCCTCCGAGTGCCTTTAATAACGCAACCTACTGAACATCACAGCTTCCCCCCACTGCGTTGCAGAGCACAGGGAGTTTCCCTTGGAGACTGCCTGGGCTGACTGGGATCTCACTGCGAGATAGTGTGTTCCATCGCATATTGTTAACCTGAGAAAAGATCGACATTCAGAATCCAAGCAGGGTTTCTACTGAAGACCTGGCACCATCTTAAAGTTGGCAAACCACATCAACCTATTGTAAGTCAGAGACCTCCATAATTCCCCACTTATCTACATTCTTGGAGCACCTTATTCTACTCAGTCACAAGAATTTGGAAGACTTTGCAAAGGGACTCATCTATTTAAGAGACTATCTGAACAAGTCTGTGTGCCCTGCTAAGCTGAAGTTCTATGATTGAGCTCACTTTGTATTTTCTGTGCTTTTCCACACACATTCTGTATTGAACGAGTGAACGCCAGTCTCCCCGACAGGATGAGGGAACTGAGCCAGTGTGGTCCTAGGGCCAGCAAACCGACAGGGTCCTCACTTGCAACTTGTTAGAAATATAAATTCTCTGACTTGGGGTGGAGGACCCCACAATCTGACATTGCACAAACTGCATTCTGATGCACACCGTTTGAGAACCACGGAAGGCAGCAAATCTCCTGCTGATGGTCCGTGTGCTCTTGACTTGAGGTAGCTTTGGCAGCCCATAAGAGGAACCCGGGGTGAGCGAACCCGCGTCTTTAAAGCAGCCTCGCGCAGAGCGTGGCGGGACCCCGGTCCGCGGGCCTGCTGTTCTAGAGGCCGGCCACTGGAGGGCAGTGTGGCCACGTCCCTCGCGCCGCCGCCGCCAATGGCTGCTCGGCGGGAACGGCCCCGGGAGGCCCAGCCCGGGGAGACCTGGGGGCGGCCTCGGCTAGGAGCGAGGACAGGAACCGGTGCCAGGTGGCAGCCGCGGGCCCTGGGCGTCCTGAGCCGCGGACGGGGCTCGCTGCAGCCCGGGGTCTCGGGGTGGTCGCTGCCTCCCGGCCAGATCTCCTACAGTCGGAGGGGTCGGCGGGCTCCGGGGAGCTGCAAGGACGCGGGGAGGAGGCGCTGTCAGCTGCCCGGGCCGGGTGCCAGAGAGGGCGGTGGAACCTTGACTGCGTCCCGGGAGGCAAAGGGCAGCGCGCCGCGTGACGCTCAGCCTGCAAAACAAGCGGCCATGTTGGTGCCTTAACCCCGCGCGCTCCGGCCGCGCTGGGGCCGGTGACGGCGCCGCGGCTCGGGCCCGGCCGCGGGGCTCCGACGGGGCCAGGGGGCTGGAAACTCACATGCCGTGGGCGCGGGGAGGGATTTCTAAGAACTTCGAGGAAAAAGTTGGGCCGGGCAACTGCCCCGGGGTGTCTGGCATCGCCATCCCGCAGCCTGCAGGGCGGGGCTGGAGCTGGCAGAGTGGCAGGCTGCTCTCCTCACCTTCTTTCATTCTGACCCAGCTTAAAGACCCAGGTGAGGAGGTTAAGATAGTCACAGTGTCAGGCCCAGTGTCAGGTCCTGCTGTTCAGCGCAGGTCCCACCGTCTCCCTGCCGAGAGTCAGGCCCTGCCTGGCCTCTGAGCTGACCGGACCGTGCCCATGCGTCTACCGCCAAGCCCAACGCCATCTGCCCAGGTCAGGCCCAGCGCGCCTGTGGCGCAGGCCAAACTTAATGTGCACGCTGATGTTGTCTGCCACTTAGCTGTTTTCCAGGTTCTACCATATTCTTTGATCTTAGTATCAAATCAGACCTTCAAGATCAGGCCTAACTAGATCCTGAAGCCCTCACCAGCTGCCCCCTTGGTTTCTAGCAGAATCTGTAGCTGTCCTCAGCCTGCCTCGGGGGACCACTGGCTGCTGCTGTGGTACTATTTGGGTAGGACCCATGTGACACTGGCCTTTGTGTCCTCTACTAGGTCATTCAGGAGATGGTTGTTGCAAGACAACCATGAAATTACTGAATGGGTTTTGATCAGGATTTAGGTGTAGGAAACAGAGTTTTGGGTGTTTAAAATAAATGTTTTGAACCTTGGGCAATGGAACATGTAATGGTATTTTCTTAATCTCTGAAATGGAATTCTTTTTGTGTTTAATTGCTCTAAGTTATTTTGAGTGGAAATGTCAGGCTGCCATAGGAGCTCAAACCATAGGTCTGAGCCCCACCAAGAACACTAACCACGGAGACCCACGCTTGGTGCTTTCCTGTGTGACCAGGTTTAGGGCTTGTGACCTCTGGTCTGTCAGTGCAGCTGTGAGGGCCTTGGATGGACTTGAGGTCTAGGTGTGGATCTCAGGAGGAAACAAAAAAGAAAGCAGGTTTAGCACTTTGGAGAAGACTAAGGCCAAAGTGGGGATCTTTTCTTTTCCCTTTTAAAAGACCAAGCTAAAAGCTTGTCTACAGAAGGACTCCCAAAAACTCGTTTCATGCCTTCCCTACAGATGATTTGCTGAATGCTCATTAAGGGGAAAACAAAGAAGTGGTTTTGTTTATTTATTTAAGAGGAAAAAATAAATGAGCTGTGACAAAACAATTTGAAAGCAGGCCCCTCTGAGACCTGGGCTTTCACTTCCTTGATGGGAAGTAAAACAGAATCGAATCCCCCTCCAAATAAAAGTGAAGTTAATAATCAGACAGCTCGAGCCCAGGCCACATCCTGTGTCAGCTCCCTCCCTCCCCTGGTTCACTGTTTATAGCTGCTGAGCCCAGAGCCCACTTAACCCTCTCCTCCCTGTCCACAAAAGCCCAGTCCTGCTCTGAGGCTGGACACCAGCTCTATACAAGCAGGGGCTGGCTTAGGAAGGGGTGGCTCTCCCAGGCCTGCTCATCTGTCTCCCATGGGCATGGGGACATGGATTTGAGGGATGTCTGCTTGTCTTGCAGAAAAATCCACTATCCCCCTTCCTGTCCACCCCTCTAGGGCAAAACCTAGTAAACCCATTCCTGGTCCAGACACCACACCCCCTCTATGACCTGTTTTCAAAGAATGACATTCTGATGGATACCAGCACAAATCTTCAGGGTTCCAGGCCTGAACTGAGAGCAATGTTCTGGGTTTCTTTGGGCTACTTTCTGTGAAAACTTTCCACTTGCTTCAGCTGCCTTCCCATGCTGTAGCATGTTGACTTCTAGAACCCCACGGGGCAAGTGGCAGCACATCCACTGCCATCGGGCTCAGGAGTTTATCGAGGGCTTTCTGTCCTGTAGGGTTATTGTTAGCTCACCCTACAGAGGAGGAAGCGTGGTGAAGTCACTTGCCCAGTGTCACACAGCTAATAAGAGCAGAGATTTGAACCCAAGCATTCTGGCTGCAGAGTCTGGCTCTTAGCCCCTCCACTTAAGGTCTTACTTTCTGCTCTGGAGTCAGGGTTCTTTCCTGGCTTTCCAAAGCCTAGGATAATCTCACAAACACATTAGAAAGGTCCCAAAGCCCAAGGACTTTTTTTTTTTTAAGGGAGGAGGGGGCTATTACGGAAGTTTACTTAACAAAAAGTTTAAAAAACATACATGACCCAATTTTTATGCCATAGCATAAAACAGGAAGAGGGGACAGGGATGTCAGCTGAACATGCCTTGTTTAAGCTATTGCAAGACTTCTGTCATCATGTTCCCACCATTCCAATATTGGTTTTTTGTTTTGTTTTGCCTACTAGATGCCATTTCTGCCAATTAAGTCATTTATCAAAAGATTTGGAAAGGGTTCAGATCCCCGCAATATTCCTCACACACATTTGCCACTGTTTAATTTCAATGCTACCCCCACCCCCACCCCCAGTATTAGAGATGGAAAGCTAGGCCTTTACACAAACAAAATCCACAGCCCTTTTCATATTTTATTTTGAGACAGCGTCTTGCTAAATGGCTAAGCTGCCCAGGCTGGGCTTCAGTCTCCCAGAGTGCTGGATTACAAGGAGAGGTCACTGTGGCTGACTTAGTGGTAAATAATTTTTCAACTTGGGACAGTAAGCTTTGTTCATGGTGTCTACTTGGTGGGCTTGTATGTCTGAGGCTCTCCTTCATTCTGTTTCATCCTAGGGACAGAGGCACAGAAGGGGGACCTGTCATGACCCTTCTTTCCAGCCCAGTCCAGGTTCCTGCATGGTGGCACATGCCTCTGTGTCTGGCAGTAGGTCTCAGAACAAGGACTCAGCCTCAGCTTGGCTGTGGCGTCTGTAGTCTGGACAACCTTTGTCTTAAGTTCTCTTGTCCCCTCTAGTCTCGTCAACCACGAGTCATTCACCTGAAGTCACAAACACCCTCCGTGGTTAAAACTTGTCTCAAGGGAAGCCACTCATCACCTGACCTGAGGCAAATGGCTGGGCAGGCCTCTCCCAGGATGCCTGCACTGCACGCCATGATAATGGACTGGCAAGTGTGTCCTTGGCCAGGTCACCTTGCCCACCACTTGGCAGGTCCTTCCTCCCAGCAAAGGTGTGTTTTGCCCCCTGGTGTCTGGAGACCATCACTGGCGCCTGCCTGTAGTTTGCTGAACACAGGACTAGCTGTTCTGTTAGTGAACCCCAAACACCATCTTTGGGAATCAGTTGATCCGCCATGGCTCTATTTTCTTGGGGGAAAGGGTGTGTTTTGCCACTCAAAGCCATGGGTTGGTATGGGAGGTGCCCTAGTCCATCTCTACCTCATTTGGCCAAAGAGAAGCTGTGTTCCACCCCAGCTGGCCTGTTCCTTCTGGAGCAGCAGCGCCTCAGGGAAGACAACAGCCATGGCTTCTCTGAACCTATAAGATTCCCAGCTCAAAGTTTTTTCAGAGTAGTGTGTTTTGATTTTTAAAATTTTTATGTTTAAGAAGATCATCTGGCTGCATATGGTAGTACATAACTGTAATTTCAGCATTCGGGGAAGCTGAAGCAGGAGGGTTACAAGTTTGAGCCAGCCTGGGCAACTTAGTGACTTAGCAAAACCCTGTTTCAAAAATAAAAAAAGGGGTAAAGGGTTTGCTCCATGTGAATGGTTTGCTCTGGGTTCAATCCCCAGTACTGCAAGAGTGGGGAGAAGAGGAAGAGAAGGGAGAAGGAAAGAGAGAAAGAAAGAAAAGCATTTATAATTCAGGGTACAGGGACTGGGGATTTAGCTCAGTGGCGTAAGTGTTTGTCTGGCAAGTGTGAGGTTGTGAGTTTGATCCCTGGTCCCCCACCCCCAAATTCAGAGTATATCATATGGGGTGCTCTCTGCTGTGGTCCTCAGAGGCCAGGGCTGCAATCTGCGAAGAACATCGTCAGCCCTAGGTAGCAGCACTTAGTAGGAGTAGGCAGCAGACACACATGCATCTACCCTCACCTAGCGGTGGGGGTTATGATTCTCCCCTTTTCTGGTAGAGGGGAGTGAAATGAGAAAGGTTGAGGGCTTGTCGACAGGTACAACGGCTTTCTGCGTGTGTGGGGGGGTAATTTACTGATTTAAGATGCACTAAACCAAACTTAAAAATAATTTTCACTGAGTTTAAAAGCAGTGTAAAAATGGATACCAGCCCAGCTCAAGATTTTTCCCAGTCCAGGAAGCCACAGAGGGCAAAGCCTCACTGTTGACTTTCACACAAATATGGGAAGAGGGTTTAAGGTACTTTCCTGAGCTGGTTGTGGTAGGTCATTCCTGCAATCCCAACTACTCAGAGGCTGAGACAGGAGGATTGCAAGTTCAAGGCCAGTCTGGGCAATTTATCAGACCTTGTCTCAAAATCAAGTTTAAAAAGGGATGGGGGCCAGGTGTGGTGGTGCACACCTGTAACCCCAGGCCGAAGCAGGACAGTAGTGAGTGGGAGGCCAGCCTAGGCTACAAAGTTAAGTTCAAGGCCTGGCTGAACTACATAGCAAGATCCTGCCTAAAACATAAGTAAATAAAGTACAGCTGGGGATGTGGTTCAGTGGAAGAGCACTTATCTAGTATGTGTGAGGCCCTTGGTTTCATCTCCAGCACCACAAAAAGAAAGAAGAAAAAAAAGAGCTTTCCTACCCCCTGGTGGGATCCGTCCTGTCTCTCTCCTTCCTCACAGATCTTTGGCTAGCCTCAGCTTTTGTCCAAGAGCTCCTGTCTTTAGGAGGTAGATACTGTGTGGCAAGAACCAGGAAGATCAGAATCATTAAGTTAAAATTGTCTCAGTTTTCATAAAAACACTTTTATTACGATTTTAAATATGATGAGCCCTGGTAACTCACAAAGTCCTTCCCAAGTGTACCTTCAGCCACCTCAAGCCTCCTCTGGTAGAAGCATTTTGTTGTTTGTTTTCTCTTGCATTGCAGGCAAGAGCTCTATCACTGAGTTACACCTACAGCCCCTTTCCTGTACAATTATAAAGTAAATCCTACATGGCAGATCATAGCACTCTGCTATCAGTATTCCAGTGCGTCTCTAAAAATCAGGCTCATTACATTTAGCCACATTATTTCACCTAAAAATTACTAACATCCCTTAAACATGACCAACATTCAGTTAGTGTTCAAATATCCAGAACACCTTTTGAATTCTGCCTTTTGTTCAAAGAAAAAAGAAAAGCCCTAAAATAAGAAATTTTCAGCCTTTAGTCATATTCTCGCAATGTAGCTCACTGAAAGGCAGATTTCTGAGCCCGGACAGCAATGCCCGTTTATCAAGTCCCTAAGGGCAGCCACCACTTCAGAGATCACTCTGGCTGCAGTTGTGTGTCGTGGGTGCTAGGTCAGACAGTGCTGAGTTCTGTGTGGGCACGAACACAGAGTGGGGTGCAGCTGCACTGAGCTATTGAGGGGAGCCTGGAGCGAAGCCCCCCGGTGTCCTCCCACCCACACAGATGCCTGGCTGCGAGGGGCTGTCCTTGGCTTTCCCATCCAATGCTCTGCCCACCAGCTGCCTGGGACTCCTCTGGGACCCTCTTCTCTCTCTTGCTTGGGATACTTGACTATGCTCCAGTGGCTCCATGGAATCCTACTTTGTGGGGCCTCCAGCCTCCTCCTTGGTCTTGCCAATTGCCGCTTCACACACAACAAAAGTTGACTGGGTTGCTGGGGGAGGGGGGTGCACTCTCATCAAACGGTGTGCCAAGAGCTTCACTCATCTGTCCTCCCAGCAATTCCAAGAGATCAGCATTGTGGTTACTGTCATTCATGCGAAGGGAGGGAGGGCAGGTAGGTGCCTCGCCTACCTGGGAGATGGTAATGCCAATATTTGAATGTAGTCAGCCTGAACATGAGTTGGTGCTTGTGGCATACTGATCCCAAGTTTAAGAACTTTGTTTAAGGATCTGTGAGGCAACTTGGTCTAGGATCAGTCTGTTTTCTTTTGAGGACAAATCATGACAAGTTGAGATCTGCAGTCAGTACTTTGTTTTTTTTTTTTTTTTTTTTTTTTTTTTGCATTTTCTAGAACAGAGACAGATTTTTACAAACCCTACTTAGGAGATTAGCTCAGTAGAATGGAATAAAGTTTAGGCCATTCAGCCTCTAATTTCCTGGTTTGTCTTTTTTCATGGTTAACTAATACTTTGAGTCAAGGATTATAAGACTGGCAGGTTTGAATGTTAGCAGGGATGGGAAGAAACTGGGTTGAGTGTATAAGGCCACAACCCAAACATTATTCCTTCTGTACTTTTTGCCACGTCTCCTGGGTTCTGATTTGGAATGTACAGAATCAGGGTCAATTACTTAAGAATTCTTGGAGGGAGAAGGGTTTACATGGGCTGTGTTTTCTTTGCCCTTATTGATCAGAATTCAGCCTGTGTGGCTTCACCTTGGCTGAACTGTGAAGGATCGCTGTCAGGTGGCATCGTGAGCCACCTGTGTATTAGCAATGTGCCTCACCCACTGACAACTGATGACAGCTTGGCCATGCCAAAGCTGGTGCCCAACCAACCCTCATTTTTACCTCCTTTGCTTCACTTCTTGATCATGTCTTGGTTTGCTTCACCTTTCTCTCAGCTCCTGCTGCCCTGGAGATAGAAGAGTGGGCAGAGGTGGGTTTGTTAAGCACAGAAATTGGAAAAACCAAAACAGACATAAAAGAGAGGCTCTCACAGACTCACAAAGGGAAGAGGGGGAACAGCATGGAGCAGGCCCAGCAGTCAGAGGGAACAGGCCAGTCTTCATGGGTTCTGTGCACATGAAGCACTGAGGGTAAACTTCCTAAAACTGTTTGCCAACCATGGCAAGGGGAACATAAGCTATCTTTAGGTCCCCTTGGCAGCACCTGGAAATCCATTTAAATCCTCTTAAACTCCACTACCTGGAATTTCCTGGCTTTGCCTGGCGATGGCATGCCAATCCCTGGTGAGCCCCTGCTTTTCCAGGTGTGGTGGGGGAGGTGGTGTCTGTAGGTTAGGTAGCCCTGGCACACAGAGGAGGTTGGGCCAGACCTCTGCCTGCAAGATGAATGGTGTATTCCCGACATTTCCTCCAGCACAGGGCTCCTCCCAGTCTCCAGGGAGGCCTCCAGAGGGCACCGTGATGGAAGCTGCCACATTCCAGGGTGACAAGGACTGGTCTGGGCCTTGTCCCAGGAAGACTAGCCCTCACTTCTGCACATTCTGATGGCAAGAGTGAGCCGGGAGAACTGTAGGAAGAACAAAGGCAAGAAGTGAGCTTACTTTTCTCTGGCTCTCCTTGCTCAGTGTTTGGAAGAGTCTGAAATTCACAAAAACGTCTTAAGACTCAGGTGTAGGCACCCTGCACATTTCTGGTTGATCCTGCTGGGGGTCAGAACCATTATTTCAAACGCACTGCTTCATCCTTTTTCTCTTGGGTCTCTTTAAAAAATTTCTTCCTGATGGTATTTGCTTTTACATTCTTTTCTCCTTCCAGAATATTTACAGCTGCCCCTCTTCTTCATCATTCTTAATTCCTCTCCTTTCCTCTATTTTTTTAGCATAATTTTTTTCTTTTGGCCTGTCTTGTTTTATATTTAGATTCCTAAATGATTTGCCAGGTTTAAAAAATTCTTTCTTTTCATTTTCTCCTTCCCTTTCTCCTTTTCTTTTTCTTTGGTGTTAGGGCTCAATTTCCCATTCTTAAGTTTTGCGTTGCTTTTTTCTCCATTTTCAGCTTCAGTTCTTTTCCCTGTAGCTTTCCTTGGGCCACGTGGCTTTTATTCTTGTTCATCTGTTTAAGCAGTGCTGGCAGGGAGGAGGCCACAGCCGGTAGGCACAGCCGTGGTGACAGAGGAGGTCTTGGGTGCCTGAAGATGCTCCTCCCAGGCCTGGTGCCCTGGAAGAGGGGCTCCTTCGGGAGGGGCTGGGGTTGGGGCAGATGGTGTGTCCTCCTCAGTGTGTGGGCCCTGGTCCCACTGCTGGGGAGGCAGTGGAATCTGTCCTCTGGGGTGACCAGGTTCTACCCAGGAAGGTGGGGGTGACCAGGTTCTACCCAGGAAGGTGGGCACTCCAGGGAGGCAGATCACTGACATGTGTCACTTGCAGAGCTCCTTGCTGGGGTGAGGGAGGAGTGGCATGAAGTCTGCTTCTTGGGGTTTTCTGGGTCCTTTGATCCTTGCTCTGAGGTGGAAGTTGGTCTTCTGGGGACACAACTGATACTTCCCAGTAAAAGTCTCTTTTCCCCCCAAAGTCCCCACACTTGGCCAGTGGGCATGGCGATATAGGGGGAATGCTTAAAGAAGCTGATACCTGTAGGGTATCTGAAAGGCACTGGCCACTGGGAAGCAACACAAACCCCACCTGCAGGATGCCCTGAGTGTCACTGCTGGTACTGATGGAGACAGGTGGTATGTCTTGATGGGTGCTGTGGCAGAGAAATCCTAGAAGTTACAACTGTACTCCTCCTCGTCTGGAGAGGCGGGGGAGTGGCCTAGTCCCTGTTCCCCAGCTGTCCGAGGCAAATCGACTGAAGTCCATCTGGCTGTCTGCACCAGCCCAGGGTTGCTTCTCATCCTGGGGCATCAATGCTATTGGGCTCTGGCTGAGTCCTGAGCAGGCCCAACCCAGGGACTGGCTGGATCAGAGCTGGGCTGTATTAGGGAGGGGAATCCAGGAACACCCACTGGGCATCACTGGACTATCCTGTGATGATGGTGGCTATGTGCGTCTCTCAAAGTGCCACTGAGGACCATTATCACAGCAAGCCTAGCTCTTTCCAGATCCCATGTTTATCATCATCATCATCATCATCATCATCATCATCATCATCCATGTGCAATGTTCTCTGCCATTTTAGTTTGAAAGATACTTCACCTTACATTTCATATTCTGCTTATATTTTTTGAGCATCATCTCTGGATTCCAACTCTTGGGATCTGATAAAATCCTTAAGGATACTACAACCATAAGCCTCAAGAGTCCTCAGACCCTGTAGACTTGGCTTATGATTCAAGGCACAGCCTCCTTCCCTGTGTCGATCACATATATTAACATCAATATAAAATATTGTGTCTAAGGCTGGGGATTTAGCTCAGCAGCATAAGCACCCGCCTTGCAAGTGCGCAGTAGTGAGTTTGAGCCCCAGTACAAAAAAAAAAAAAAAAAAGACTAGAAATATTTGGGCTGGGGGTTTAGCTTAGTGGTGTGAGCGCCTACCTGGCAAGTATGCGGTTGCAAGTTCGATCCCTGGTTAAAAAAAAAAAATTGTGTCTAATACAGAGTCGACAGAAGGAATTATTAGGGGACAGGTGATATATTTTCTGTCAATTGTGGGAATGCAGGTAGGGATTAGGGATCCCAGCAGCCTCTCTCTCCACCCCACATGAGCAACTCGCTCTCAGCTGAGCCCAACACGCAGGCTCCTTCAATCTGTCCGCGGCAGTGTCTGCCTCTGCGTTCCTGCCACTTCTCCCGCCTTGCCTCTTCCCACGCACCACACTGTATAAATATTTACACCCCCGGGGCTGGCAGGAATCTTTCTCCAGCTGCTTCCCTGGTCCCTGTGCAAGCTTGTTCTCTTACCCAGCAGCTGCAGCAGATCTTGTTGCCTTTAGTCAGACAAGGGCAGGCCCTGGTTTGGGGCCCCCAGCGCCCCCACCCCACAGGGTGGATGGCGCAGTTGGCGGGAGAAACTCAGCACGAAAGAGGTCACAGGACCGTGGCAAAGGTCCAGCTGCTCTCTGTGCCGGCTGTCCAGAGCTAGTCTCCAAGGGCTGTTGACCCCTTCTCTGGTTGGATTGCACAGTTCCTGTTTATCAAAGGAAAGGCTCTCCAGGATGGGTCTGCCATACCCCACCCTTGCTATACTAAGGCGGGACAATTCCAAAGCAAATAGGCTGATCATGGTACAAAAGAGTAAACTTAGTTTCTTTTTGAGCACTTCACAATTTACTAGTATTTGTGATCCTCTTGATATGTCCTGAACACAACCCCTTAGTTTAGGGCAAGAACTCCCTGGAGCTGGGGTGGAGTTCCGTGTACAGTGCTTGCCGGGTGTGTGTGAGCCCAGGTTCCATCTTCCACCCTGCAAACAACGATGGCACACAAGATGGCCTTGCAGAATCTCCATGTCGGGCTTCTCCCCCTTTCCTGTCCATACCCTGTCTCCCTTACCAGGCTCAGTCTTCCCCCAGGGTGGAGAAGGGAAGCACAGGACAGGTGCTCCCTCCTCTCTTCCTTGGTGACCCAGGGAGTGAGAGTTTACAAAGGAGCGAAACCGGCACTTGGGGCCCCATGTCCATATCCACATGTAGTAGCTCAAATCTTGATTTGAACCAGCAGATTTCTGAGGTTCCTCGTGTGTGCCTGCTCTGCCCACCTCCAAGCTCTGACGCCAAAGAAGCAAACTCCCAGACACAGCCCTGTCTTCCTCAGCTCCTGGCTCCTTCCAGTGCAGCTGGAAATGTCTGAGAGCCAGGAAAAGGCTGGACTTTGATCTCTTCTATCCTCAGTGGCCACAGGTCACATGCTGTTTCCTCCCTCAGTTTCCCCCATTTGAGCTACATAAAGTATTCCAAATTCAAGAATTTGGTTTTAAAAATAGCAATATGGTGGTTCCATTTGAAATTCTTTTTCTATTAATAGGTCAAGGATGTAACAGAGGAGACTGATCAGGTATCAGGCAGTAGGAAGAATGTGTTCAATGCTTTTGGAGGTAGACAGGATTAAAAAGGCCTTCGCTAGCTAATCCTAAATTGCAAGTATGGACTTCTGGGGTGGACATTCACAACTGGCTAGGGGGTTCAGATGGAGACTAGGGATACAGCTCTAGTCTCCTTGTACCTATAATTGTGTCACAAAGAAAGCAAACAGACTTGATCTCTCTTTCTTGGAATGGGAGAAAAGCTGATGCTGGAGGTGCCACGGTGTGACTGCAGAGTGGTCTAGCACAGTGCTTGGTGTCAGTACAGCAGGACAAGTCACCCTCCAGCTGTGCCAAGGTGAGACAGGGGAAGGTGGCTGGCTGTGACTCCTCCTCCCAGGAAATGCTTAGGGAGAAAGTTAGAAACCGAAGCTCAGAAGCTGCAAGAGATTCCTGCTGTCTGCCTGCCTGCTTCTCCAGCCCCTGAAAGTAAAACAAACCTAAATAAAAGCCAGGCCTGGCAGATATTAATACTCCAGAGCCAGTGCTGGTGAGCACGCAGCCATCTCTACCCTCCTCTTTCCCTTCTGTTTCTATAAGTGGCTGAAATAAATTTAGCAAAACATCCCCACCCGTCTGGGGGCCCAAGATTTCAGAGCAGTGGGATTCTTTACCCAGAAAGCCCCTGTTTTTCACAGTGGAGAGCTTTTTGTTTAAATTCCCCTTTGGAATGGAATGCTCTCCATCTAAAATAATTATTTTACTGCAGTCATCTATTTCTCATAGATAAATGCTTTGACATGGTAAGGCTTGCTAGAAAGCTCATCTATAAATGCTCTGCAGCTTACAATAGTCAACTCAGTGCGGCCAATGTCTCACTGGATCTGCTGGAATATTTATTATAAGTTTATTTTTCATGATGGTCTGTACCTGTTCTGCCGAGTCCTCTGCTGTCTGACAGATAGGTCGGCAGTTGTACCTGGCAAAATTAATAGAGTAAACAATATTAAATCTTTGTATTTTTCCCTGTATTTACTGAAGACATAGTATATACTCGGTATTATGCCAAGTACTGCAGGTTGAACCAGGAACAGTGTCCCATTTTCACTGAGCATATGCCCTGGTTGGAAGAGAAATATTAAAAAATTAAATGAATACAAAAAACTGGCAATGAATCATACTTAATTTAATGGTGGAAGACAGAATGTTTTTCCCCTAGGACTGGAAAGAAAGTGAGGGCATACACTCTTACCACACTTATTCAACAGCAGTAATGAGTAAGATTAGAAAAAAAGGAAGTAAATTATATTTATTTTCAGATAACATACTTGTTCATGTTAAAAACAACAATTTCCTAATAAATGTACTTGGCATAAACAACAACAACATTCCCAAGGAATCTACCACAAGGCCTCTTATATAACTTAAGTGGCTCTTATAAGATTAAAGGAGACAGAACGCAATAATCAGCTGTATTTCTATAAACTCAGATATGAACAACTGGAAACCAAGATTTAAAAAGAAAAAAATTACAATAGGCTGGGCATGATAGCACATTCCTGTAATCCCAGTACTCTGAGAGGCTGAGGCAGGAGGACTGCAAATTCCAGCCCAGCTTGAGCAACTTAGCAAAATCCTGTTTTAAAATACTTATTTTCTTTTCTCTTTTCTAGGTCAGGGATGTAGTTCAGTGCAAGGACTCTGGATTAAAAAAAAAAATCTTAAAAATAGGGAATATGAAATGTAAACCTAACCTAACTCTGTATAGGTTCTAAATACTAAAAGCTGTAAAACAGTGACTAAAGAAATCAGAGAGGGGCTGGGGCTCAGTGGTAGAGTCTGTGCTTAGAATACATGAGGCCCTGGGATCATACTCTAGTACTCTTCTCCCCCAAATCATCAAAGAAGGCCTAAACATATCATGTTCATAGATTAGAAGACTCAACAGAGTAAAGATGTCATTTTTCCTTGAATTGAGTTAATGCATTTCCAATAAAAATCTCAGCAGGATTTTTTCCCTCTGGTTGTGCTGGAGATCAAATTCAAGGCCTTGTACATGGCACGCTCTACCACTCAGCTACATCTGCAACCCCCAAATGAATTGTTTTGGTAGAACTAGAAAAGCTGATTCTGAAATTTATTTATTTATTTATTTATTTATTTATTTATTTATTTATATTTAGCGGTACCGAGGATTGAACTCATGACCTCGCACTTGCCAGGCAGGTGCTTATGCCACTGAGCTAAATCCCCAGCCCATGAAATTTATATAAAAAGACAAAGGAGCTAGAGTAGCTAAAACCATTTCAAAAAAATAAGAAAAAAATTGGAGGAAATATACCACTTAGTTTTAAAACTTACTCTACTGTTACAATAATCACCAGTGTATTGGTGAAGGGATGAACAGACACAAAGATCAGTAGAACAGAACAAAGAGGTCCCAGTTAAATATGGCTATTTAAGTTTTAGTCAGGTAGAACATTTAATAAAGAAATGAACAACTTCAACAAACAGCACTGGAATTGAACATCGGTGACTAAGAAATTACGAATCTCAAAATACATCTCACATTTTATATAAAAATTAACTCAAGGGAACCAGGGATTTAGCTCAGTGGTATAAGCATGTGCCTGCCAAGTGAAAGGTTGTGAGTTCAATCCCTGGTACCAAAAATAAACAAACAAATAAATAAGTAAATATTAACACAAAATGGATCACAAATGTACATGTAAAACATAAAAACACAAGACTACGACTTGGGAAGGTGACAATTTTAGGGGAGGCTTCCAAAATCATGGAAGGGTAGGAAGCTCTAGGAATCTGTCTCCCCTGCAAGGTAACAACTGCACACATATAATCTGCCTGATGGACAATTTCAGAGCTCTGGAGTCTACTGAAGGCCCGGAACTTCCAGGGCGAGGCTGGGATATAAACTGTAGTTATTTTGGTTAATTTGAGCTCTGAGTGAAGTAGCAGCTACCCATCCTCCACCCCACCCCATGACAAACAGCTGTGCTCATTCCTGGAGCAGCTTGCACACAGCTTGTGGGAGCCAGGGTGGCAAAAGGATCCTGCCTTCCAAATACTGGGACCTATGCTGTGACTGTTAATTCTGATCACACAGGTGTAGATGAACAGGCCATTGTTGTTGCACCTCTCTCCATTGTTCAAGTGTGTCCTTTTCAGCTGAAGTGACTTCCATGGAACTGAAAGGCCAGAGTGCTTTCTTACCCTTCTCTCATTCCTTTCTTTTTTGCACTGTTGGGAGCAAGATGTCAAAGAATATTAAATAGCAATTGCATATTTGCATTAAATAAGGAAAATTAGCACCTGGCCATGCAGGGTGGCACATATCTCTAATTCCAGCATTTGGGAGTCTGAGGCAGGAGGATTACTGCAAGTTCGAAGCCAGCCTGAACTGCATAGCAAAACCCTGTCCTCAAAAGGGCAAAAAAAAAAAAAAAAAAAAAAAAAAGTGCCTACATATGCCCAGGGAAAGGCTCAAGATGGAAAAAAGAGCCTGAGAAGACTTTAAGTTTATACCTCAGGCTGGTTCTCAGCCTACAGACAGCCTACAACCAAAACCAAAACCAAAACCCAAACCCAAACCCGAAACCGAAACCGAAACCGAAACCAAAACCAAAACCAAAAACCCAGACAAAAACCAGTAACACACACCATCAAAGTTTGGCGAGGCAAAACCTGATTTCCAGCCACCTTATTATTAAATTGAAATGTCTAGTTTTCAGTGACAACAACCCTAACAAATACATGTAATCAAAAAATAAAAATTAAAAAAACAAAAAGACCTGATGGCAGATCTATTAGACAAAGACTTAAAACAACTGTCTTAGGTTGTGCAAAGAACTCAGAAAAGGTATGAGTCAAAAAAAAAAAAAGTAAAAACAAAACAAATATTAGAAAAACAGGAAGGAAATTATGGAACTTAAGAGTAAACTACAACGCAAAGTCACCAGCGGTATTCAAAGATAGTTTTGAGAAGTTAGAAGAGAATTGGTAAACTTGACTATCAGACAACAGAAATAACAAATCTGAAGAACAGAAAGAAAATAGATTGAAGAAAAGTGAACAAAGTCTAATGGGCCCGTGGGACACCATCAAATGAACCAACACACACATTGTAGGAGTCTCAGAAGGACAGGTGAAAAAGAAAATGCAGAGAGACTATTTAAAGAAACAATGTCTGAAAAGGCCCAAGTTTGATGAAAGACGTGAATATAAACATCCAAGTAGCTCAATGAAATCCAGGTAAGATGAAGGCAGGAACTCACACCCACATTATAAATGAACTCCTAGAAGCCAGAGACAGGGGAGCAGGGTAGGAAAGGGGAATAAAAAGAATTAAGATACGTTAAGCACATATGCTTACTCTCTACAATGCATATAAATGGTATATACTGCAAACAGCAAACATGTGCTAATAAAAATAAAATTTTAAATTAAAAAAAAGCTAAAGACAATCTTGAAAACCACAAGAAAGAAGTGCCTCACATACAAAGGATACTTAATGAAATTTGCTTTTCTTATTAAAAATTGTAGAAGATAGAGGCAGTGGGGAAAAAACAGGCAGTGGACTGATATATTTAAAGTATTTAAAAAAACAAAGTAAAGCAAAACAAATTAACATAAACCAAAAACCCTAAGCCCTGTGAAACAAGAATCATCTACTGGACAAATCTGGGTAGATAAAAGCTAAGGGAGTTCATTACCACTAGACCTGTTCTGCCAAAATTACTCAGGATGGGCATAGTGACATGGGTCTATTATACCAGCTACTCAGAAGGCTGAGGCAGATGGATCACTTGATCGCATGAGTTAGAGGCCAGCCTGGGTAACACAGTGAAACGCTGTTTCTAAAAACAAAAAACTCATATCCCAGCTGGGTGTGGTGGTACACACCTGTAATCTCAGCATTTAGGAAGCTGAGGGAGGAGGATCGCCTCGAGTTTGAGGTCAGCCTGTGCTATGTAGTGAGACCCTTCCCAAAAAACAAAATACCCAAAAAACTCAAGTTTACCTTTCTAAGTGCAGTAAACACTAACCAATAACTTGTAATCATAAGAAACGAAGCTCTGAAGAAATGTAAACAGCCAATTAAAAAAAGGTAGTAGCATAACAATGTGTAATTCAACTTTTTGTTTTCTACTATGATTTAAAAAAATTTTAGGGGGCTGGAGATATACCTCAGTGGCACAAGCAACTGCCCGACAAGTGCAAGGCCCTGAGTTCGAAAAAACAAATTTAGGGCATGCTAGTATTGAATGTAAGGCCTCATACAATTATACACTACCAATGAACTGCACTCCTTATTTGTTTTCTCCGGGCTTTAAGAGACTAATTAAAAATTAGTCTAAAAGCTAGTATTACTATAACTTTGGTTTGTAATTCCACATTTTGTTTTCTGCATGAGACTGACACATTTAAAAAATATTAGTTTGTGTTTTGGGACACATTATATATAAAGATGCAATTATGTGTTATCAACAATGAAAAAGGGGAGTTCAAGCCACAAATTAAATCTTTGCGTGTTATTGAAGTTAGGGTGGTATATATTGAAATAGGAGCATTATAACTTTAGAGCCAGATGTGGTGGTGCACACCTGTAATCCCAGCACTTGAGAGACTGAGGCAGGAGGATCCCCATGAGTTCAAGGACAGCCAGGGCTACAGTGAGCCCCTGTCTCAATGCCCCCACCAAAAAAAAAGGGTATTATAACTTTAGGATGTTAATTGTAATCTCCACAATAACTACAAAGAAAATAGCTACAGAAATGAGAAAGGAATTTAAATGTTTCACCACAGAAAATCACCTAAACTTAAAAAGATAATAGTAGTCCTTTGTTATCTGTAGTCAGACTTTCTGCAATTTCAGTTTCATGTGGTCAACTATGGTCCAAAAATGTTAAAAGGAAAAATTTCATTGTTAATTCATTTGTTTTAAATTATGTGATGTTTTGGGTAATATGATGAAATCTCAGACTGTGTGGGTCTAGCCTGTCCAGGACATGAATCATTCTTTTGTCCTGTGTATATACTACCTGCCTGTTAGTTACTTTAAGCATCTTGGTTATGATCAACTGTGACTGATTGGTTGTGATCAACTATGGCAGGAGACAAAAGGGCATTACATACTAATAAAATGTTCAATATAGCAAAAAAAACCCCAAAAAACTATAAACATTTACATACCTAACAACAAACCATCAAAACATACAGAAGTTTTAGGAAGAAAATCTTAATGACTTGGGATTAGGCAGTGTCCTTAGTTCTAACATCAGAAGCTTAAACATAACACCACAAAAGATAACACTGACACATTATATACATCATTAAAATGGAAGACTTTTGCACTGTGAAAGGCACCTTATTCAAAAAATGAGAAGATAAAAGTCTCCATTTGCAAATCACATTTCTGACAAAGGCACTGTGTTCAGAATATATAAAGAACTCTCAAAACTCAACAGTAAGAAAATAGATGACCCAAGCACAAAAACAGGCAAAAGACTTGAAAACACTTCACCAGGAGGATGTACAGATGGCAAACACATGAAATGATGTTCAACATCATTAGCTATTAGAGAAATGCAAATTAAAACCACAATAAGGTATTATATACCTACTAGAATGGTAAAATTTAAAAATTCTAACAATTTTAAGTACCCAAGATGTAGAACAACTGGAAACTTTCTGTTGAAGATGCAAAATGGTAAAGCCACTCTGGAAAATAGTCTGGCAGTGTTAAAATTAATTTTTAACATACACTTATCATATGACCTAGAAATCTCAGTCTTATTTGTCCCAGGGTGAAAGAACTTTTGTTTCCACAAAAACCTGTGCAAGAAAGTTAATGGAAATTTTATTCAAAATGGCCAAAAGCCAGAAAAAAAATCCAATGTCTTTCAATAGGTGAATGGATAAACAAACTGATTGCATGTTCATATAGTGAAACACAATTTATTAATAAAAGGAATGAACTAATGATACCTGCGACAACATGGATAAAGCTCAAAGACATGTTATGTGAAATCATAAAACTGTATGCTTTCATTTATGACATCTGGAAAAGACAAAATTACAGTGAAGGAGAACAGAGCAGTAGTTGCAGGGGTCAGGGTGGGGGAGAATGTGACTATAAAGGGACAGCACAATAGAGATTTTGGGGTGAGATGATGAAACTGTTTGTTTCCAGATTATGGTGGCTATAGTATGAATCCATTCAGATGCTAACATTCATAGATCTGAATGACAAGGAAATGAACATTCCATGACACCTGTGCGAGGTCAGATACCTGGCCTTGATGGGATAGGTGGATGTCAAGAATGTTTAAGGAAGTGATGTTCCAAACTGGGTTTCAAAGACAGACTTAGAATTTTCTTAGGCCAAAGATAAGTAGATTTTGGACAGAATTTGCATGTACCAAGTCCCTGGGGCAAGAGGAAGATAGCTCATTTCCCTCTAAAATTGGAGCACACAAGAGTGCCTTGAGGAGTGGGATTAGTGAAGTAGGAGTGGCAGCCCATGCTGGGCTGAGTTTGCTCTAGGCAGGCCTAGGCAAGCGGGTGCTAGAGGTGCAGCTGTGGGCTAGCCTGGGGTCTTAACTGTGGGACACCTCTGCAGGGAATGTCTAGAAATAATTGACCTGAGTGAATGTCCCACCTCAGGCAGAAAGCAAGGCAGAGGCACCCCGTGCCTGACGTTGGGCTCTCAGTCCTCCCTGCAGCCTGCTCCTGGAGCTTCCCCACAGGACCTTGACACCACTCAGACGTGCACTGACAGTGGACCCTCAACTGCCTTCTCCCAAGGCCGCTGCCTGATTTAGAATGCCTGACAGCCGAGTGCTCCCTTTAAGTACCCTGAAGGGCTCAAGACTTCCAAAGAGTGGAAGCTGTGGCTTCTACTGTCTCTCTAAAGACCCCAGTGACAATAAGAAGGTATTTTCCAGTTAGGCAACAAGTACTCATGCTACATGCAACCTGACCCATCTTACTCCTCCTCAGGCTCACATGAGCAAGACCAACCAAAAAAAACTAGACGCTGTTAGAAAATGGCATGGCTAAGATTTGGATGGAGGACCTCCCAACTTTAGTGTCCTGGAACAATCATTGATTCCTGAACCTTCGTATTCTGAGTTACTAACAGGAAATTCGCCAAAGAAATGCAGATTCCCGGCCCCACCCAAGGGCGCTAGATTCACAGGGCCTAGGTCTAGACCGAGGAGTCCGAAATGCACAAATGGTACAGTAACTAAACTAGGTGACCAGAAGTTCCCCCTCTCTAACCCAGGGAACTTGCTGCTCCAAGGTCTCAGGTCGCAAAGGTTGGGTAAAGGGCAGTTCCCAATCAGAAGAATTTGGGGGACTTTGCTTGGAGGGAGTGCAACACCGCGGGGATCCAGGGGAGGCGATGCCTCGGCCGGCGCGGTGACAAAGCCGGGCGGGGGTCCGCGGCCTCACGCTCCACACTCTCACCTGCCGGGAGGTGCGTCGGCTTCGGGTCGGCAGAGGAATCGATCCGCCGCGCCTCCTTCCTCCCGAGGGCTTTCACTTTTCCCCTTTCGTAAAATCCTAACAGCCCCACCCTACCCCCAGCCAAAATACCTGGCCCGGCTCCTCCCCGCCGGCCTGACTCCCGGCGAATGGCAGCAGCCGGAAGTCGGGCGGCCGGGCCTGCGGACCGGACGCGCGCGCGCAGGTGGAGGGGCGGCCGCGCGGGCGCAGTGCGTGCCTGGAGCCCCCCGTGTGGCCGGCCTCCGGCGCCGTGCCCGCCTGCACACCTGAGCGGCGGCGCGGTCAAACGCCGTGTACGCGAAGGGTTAAAGGCGCTCGCTCCCTCCCCTCGGCTCCCTCACCCTTGGAAAGTCCCTGAAATGACGTCTCAACCCGACAATTAAAAAAAAGGGTTTAATTATAGAGCCAGGCTCGGGGAGCTGGAACAAACCCGGGCGGTCGTCGGGGCCGGTAAACAACTTGGAGGGAGCCTGCCGGGTCTTGGGGAGCCGAGGAAGGCGGGGCGGGAGTTGGACTGGCGGAGGAAATTCGAGGAATCATATTTCTTTCTGGAAAAACCACGCTTTAGCCAGCCTGGGGCGCTGGGACCCGGGCTGATGCTCTCGGCCCGCAAGGACTGCCGGTGGTCCTTGGGGATCGACCAGGGTCCCTCCACTGAGCTTGACGAACCCTCTGCAGTTAAAGACCAGCCCTTTTTAGGGGTGGGTGGGAAGGGGAGACCGAAATAGATTCACATCAGAGCTCAGACTAACCTTGTGGTTTTAACGCGCACTCTACTCTGTCCTGAAATCTGGAACTCATTACCCTCATCACCAAGAAACTGCACGAAGCCCGCCCCGCCCCCCCTCCCCAAACACCCACTTCTTGAGGCCGGGGAGAAAACGAGCAAACATCGCTTTAAGAAAGAAACCTACACACTTGAATGATTTAAATTAAGCTGGATGGAAGTTATTTCCCTTTCTGGCGCTTGCCAGATTTCAAGAAAAGATGAAAAATGGGGCAGGGGGTGGGGAGAAGCAACAGGCGGTTGGAGGCAGCGGCCGGGTTAAAATGGGGGTCATCAATTCAAGTTAGAGGAGTCAAATAAAAGCAAATCCCGCTGGGGGAGATCACGTAGGTTCGTGGCTACAAAAGTGTTTCTTTCTCCAAGTTAAAAAAAAAAAACGTGGTTCCTTAAACAGTTGCGCTTTGGAAAGATTTCTCTGGGCTTGCCTGGAGGTTGACGAATAAATAAATGCTGTAAACAGTTGTGGGGGGGCGACTTGAGCACTCAGCTCCGCCTGCCTCGTCCTTTCCAAAGAAACGTGCTCATAATGGGGTGACCTAATTACATCGCAATGGAACTTGCTCGCAGCGCTCGGCGCACCGGTTTCATAACACCCGGCGGCCTGGAGTGCTGGGAAGCAGCGCGCGAGCCCGGCCCGCGACTTCCGCCCGGGTCTACACCGCAGCGTCTGGGCAGAGGCGCGGAGAGCTGCCCAGGGACGCGTTCACAGCTCTGTTTGGGCGGATGGAGATGGAGCCCAGCCTAACAGGAAATAAGCCCGGACTATCGTTTTTGAGGAGTTGTATTTCACTGCGGGCCCCTCAGTTTTGGGGATCCTATGCCACCATACGATCCTCCCCCCCGCATGGTGACAAACCATATGTTCCGTTCTCGCGGGGGCGGCCGACCAGCAACAATAAAAGTGTCGCCTGCCCCACTTATTTACCTTCATTCTCAACGAAGTAACTTTTGTTCACGAGTCTTGAGTCTGTGTGCGTGCGTGGGGGGGCGGCTCATAATTCAAAGCGCGCGTGGAAAGTGGCTCGTTGCTCAGTGGGTGGTTTCTTTTGCGGGGCAGAGGAAGGGACTTCCATGAAAGATTCAGAGTTTTCTATACTAAAAAGTTTATAAAGATTGGATGCGTCAAAGAAGTGCCACGCCTAGCTCAGTTAAAAACTAACAATCTGCCCGGGCTGGGGTCTTCCCCCCTCCAACGCAAGCCCCCACGCCCACACCCGGAAAGCGTGGGCGGCAGGGCAAGTGGGAGTGTAGACGCGTGCTGAGCAGAATCGTGCTCTGCTCGCCCCCGCCAGGACGGGTCTGTCGGGGGTAAAATAAAGTTTCTCTACTCCCTCCCTTCCCTTGGCCGGCAGAAAGAAAACAAAATTCTGTAGACTTGAACATTTGGGGCGCTCCGAATTTCCACGTCCTGGCCCAACCAGGTTTGCAGAGGGGAACTAGGTGTGGACGAAGAAAGAAGTCAGGGAAAGGTGAGTTGTAGGAACACTTGCAGAAATTTGAAGGCAGAGAAGCGCAAGATGGAAACCGCAGCCTGGGCGCAACAGGACAGGATCCAGCTCCCGCTTGCAAAAAGAGAAAGTCGAGCCCGCCTTCCTGCCCGACAAAAAAACAACACAACAACAAGCACCCCGAAGGGGGTGGAATGAGTGATGTCACGGGGCGCGCGGCGAGGCTCACAAAGGGGGCCCCTCCCCCTCTGCGCCTTGCGGCTCGGGGAGGGGCGCCAGCAGCGCGGGGGACTCGAAACTTTTCCTAAGAAAAAAAAAAAAAAAAAAAAGTTGTGCGCTGCCCGGAGAGGTTTTTTTTTTTTTTTTTTCCGCCTTCTTTCCTCGTCTCCCCTCCCCCCTCTTCCTTTTGAAAGTTTCTTTCCTCCTCCCCTTGACCGCATGGCTGATTCAACCTCAGTGTCAATCAACTTTTTTTCTCCTGTTCCTTATTTAAATAAAGTTTAAAGCTCCTCCTTTCTCCAGCCCACCAAAAAAAAAAAAAAAAAATCTGAAACTATAAATTGGGCTTTGCGCGCCGCAGCCCGGGAGAGTCAGAAAGGCGAGGGGCGCCAGGATCTGGCGTGTGGGACTCCAGACCGGAGAGCCGGAGGCTGCGCCTTCCCCGCACCGGGACCTTCGCGACCCACCACATCCTCGCCCCTGCCCCGTGCGAGCGCCCACGATGACTACCACTCTCGTGTCTGCTACCATCTTCGACTTAAGCGAAGTTTTATGCAAGGTAAAGTGGCGCGGAGCGTTTGCTTTTTAAAAAGTTCTCCTTTGGCTTAAAAAAAAAAATCTGAAAGTTTGGGTCTTGGGAAGCAGAGCGTAAGCGGAGAGTGAATTCAGGGAGATGGTTCTTTTCCCCCTCATTTTCCACACAATTTGAAGGAATTTGGCCCTGTCCTCCGCACCCCTGGAGTTTCAACAGCTCTTGGCGGATTTACATGTGAATCTGGGGGACAGAGTTTTGGGGAGGTGAGGTCTGCCAGGCAGGGCTGCCAGGTGGACTGGTCAGGAGTGTGGGGCAAGTTTGGGACAACTTTTTCGTACTTCATATGCTGCTTGAGCTCGGGGTTCACTGGTCTCTGCAGTTCTTCCGTCTGCGCTCCAGGTGTGTACGCCTGGCTTCGATTCTGCCCAGCACCATGACCGGCCTGTGGGGTTGGGGTTTGCAGAGAGTTTCTCGAGGAAGCCAGTTTCGAGTTATGTCGTGCTGGCAGATTTTCCCTAATGCTTTGGGGGAGCCAGGGATTTGAGAGGAAGGAAAAGGTCGAGGGTTGTGATTCAAAAAGATGTCGCAGAGCGAGTTTGCAGCGGGTCTGGCGATCTCTGCTGACTTCCTCCGCTGTAGCCGGCCGCCCCGCGAACTTTGGGTGGAAGTGGGCTGACCCGTTTACCTGTGTTGCGAGGCGCGGTGGCACATGGATTAGGGCGGGGGGCAGGGGGCAAAATGTTGTTTGAGCTGGAAGAATTTCTCTTGTAAGGATTAAATGGAGGCGTCCTTCAGCCGGATAGCTTGCTAGCCGGTGTTGGAAAAAAAAAAAAGTTTTAAATTCCTAGTGTTCTGGGAGTGTGTTTTAAACCCGGAATGGTCTAGGAGTGCGTCTCAAGTGTACAAAACAAAAACCTGTAGATGTTGTTAAATGTTTCCCAGTCTTCTCCCCCCAGTTTGAAAGGGCAAAGCTGCTAGGCTACTTTTAATTGCTGAAGTGTTTAGCCTTCTCTTAAACACGTTGGGTCATGTTGCTCTCTTTTCCCAGTTTGCTGCCCCTGTCGGCACAGCTTGCCAAGGCCCCAGGGCTGCAGGGTTGGGGTGCAGAGACGTGGAGAAGCTGAAGAACAGCATCAAAAAAATTGGAATTTTTAGCCTCCTTCCCTCCCTTGCGCCTTCCCAGGCTCCACTAGCCCGCGCTGCGGCACAGCACCCCGGCTCGTCTTCCTTCTCTTTTTCCTGCTTTCCCGCTCTTTGATCTATTTCTTTCTTTCCCCTCCCTCCCCCGCAGAACTTTTAAAAATGAACCTCATTGTTGGGAACCGGCTCTCCACTGGGTTCCTGTAATCTGCTCGGTGGGGTGGTTGTGGTTACAGATTCCCGATCCCCTGCTGCTGATCCTAAGGGACCAACTTTAGAATTTGCACAATGACACCCACTTGGGCTAAGAGCCAACTCCCAAGTCCCTTACTCGCTCGCGCCCTTTCCAAATCTGAGGTACAATTTGGGCAGGTGACCAGGGTTCCTTTGGAACAGAACCCTGCCTGTGACGAATCTGCGCGCGCGCGCGCACACTCACACACACACACACACACACACCCCGTCTGCTGTTGACTGCTAAATTTGTGTGTGTGGGGGGTTGGCCGGTGCTTTCCTCTCCTTCCCATCTGCAGCTTTGCGTTCAAGATTAAACATTGGTGCTCTTATCCAAGTCGCTCTTGCAGCCAGGAGACAGTGAAGGGGGTGGGAAATGAGAGGCTGCCCAGGGTACCCCTTGCAGGAGCCTGGATCTAAGAGTATTTTTAGGGATCACAACCCAGTCTCCCCAACCTCAGACCAGACCTCTCTGCTTCTACAACAACAACAACAAAAAAACCCAGGCAGCCTGAAAACCTGTTGCGGAAGGAAGGGAACACTTCTGAAGGAGGAAGTTAGTCTTGGGCCAGGTTGTGGGGGAGGGGGCTACCAACTGAGCAGAGACTGAGAGGGGACTTGGCTGATGTTTGTCTTCTCTCTGGGTCTTACGCAGTTTTGTTCAGAGACGCAGTTTTGTTCAGAGACGAGAAATCTAGAGAGCTCTCCCTTGTGTGAGGTATTCTAGGTTGAATCTGTTTAGAAGGTAAAGAAATTATATTTTGTAGATTAAAAAAATGGTATCTTTGGAGATAAGAGGATATGAAGGTGCATTTCAGGGGTCATAACAGAACAAGACAAATATAATTTGTCACCCTGGCCAAGATTTGGGAGTTCTTATGCACGGGCCAAAATAAACCCAGGTGGCTGGTGTGTGTGGGAAAAGAGACAGAAGGGAGCTCACTGGGGTAGAGGTGGAGGTAGTTCCTTGGGGAAAGAGACAGCACATTTCTGATTATGGAGGGACTGGCATTCCTGGGCACCTTTCCCTGACCTGGTGGGTGTCACCCATAACCTTGGCTTTCTCTCCTCTCTTCTCTCCAGGGTAACAAGATGCTCAATTACAGTACTCCCAATGCAGGGGGCTGCCTGCTGGACAGGAAGGCCGTGGGTACTCCTGCCGGAGGGGGCTTCCCTCGTAGGCACTCGGTCACCCTGCCCAGTTCCAAGTTCCACCAGAACCAGCTCCTCAGCAGCCTCAAGGGTGAGCCTGCCCCAGCTCTGAGCTCTCGTGACAGCCGATTCCGAGACCGCTCTTTCTCCGAAGGGGGCGAGCGGCTGCTGCCCACCCAGAAACAGCCTGGGAGTGGCCAGGTCAACTCCAGCCGCTACAAGACGGAGCTGTGCCGCCCCTTTGAGGAAAACGGCGCCTGTAAGTACGGGGACAAGTGCCAGTTCGCACACGGCATCCATGAGCTCCGCAGCCTGACCCGCCACCCCAAGTACAAGACGGAGCTGTGCCGCACCTTCCACACCATTGGCTTTTGCCCCTACGGGCCCCGATGCCACTTCATCCACAACGCCGAGGAGCGCCGTGCCCTGGCCGGGGCCCGGGACCTCTCCGCTGACCGTCCCCGCCTTCAGCATAGCTTTAGCTTTGCTGGGTTTCCCAGTGCCGCTGCCACCGCCGCTGCCACGGGGCTGCTGGACAGCCCCACGTCCATCACCCCACCCCCTATCCTGAGCGCCGATGACCTCCTGGGCTCACCTACCCTGCCCGATGGCACCAATAACCCCTTTGCCTTCTCCAGCCAGGAGCTGGCGACCCTCTTTGCTCCTAGTATGGGGCTGCCTGGGGGTGGCTCTCCAACCACCTTCCTTTTCCGGCCCATGTCCGAGTCCCCTCACATGTTTGACTCTCCCCCCAGCCCTCAGGATTCTCTCTCGGACCAGGAGGGCTACCTGAGCAGCTCCAGCAGCAGCCACAGTGGCTCAGACTCCCCCACTTTGGACAACTCAAGACGCCTGCCCATTTTCAGCAGACTTTCCATCTCAGATGACTAAGCCAGGGTAGGGATGGACCCCCTGCTTCTTTCACCTCTCTCACCCTACACCTACACCCTCACCAACCTACCCACCCCATTCCCCTTGACACCCTACATTAACAAGGTTAAGCTCAAATGCCTTCCCACAGAACCTTGAGATGTCCCCTCCCTATTTCCCCCATTTCCCCAACACAAGGACAAGTCAATTTGTCAGTAGCTTCTTCTGGCTTGAAACCCCCTCCCTCGATTTTTTTTTTTTTTAGCCCACTTACCACGCATAACAGACAAGTCTCATGTTTGTCAGTAGATGCCTTTTTTCTGGCTTAAGCCTTAAGTGCCAAATCACAAAAGAAAAAGCAGTAACAGTTTACAGAAGCAACTTAGTGCCTTGTAATCTAACTTCGTCACTGTGACTACATTACCTCTTCAGCGCCAGGGGGCACCCGTGGGCCTCCTGGGGCCTCTGCCCATGGGGTGGGGGGACACCCAAAACCAGCAGCTCCCTCCACTGGCGACATGACTGCACCTTCCCTTGTTTCTCCTGCACATTTCTTCCTCTCTTCCCAGTACAGAGTTGTTACCCCCTTGGGAGAGTCGTTGCTGGACTTGGGTTTTTGGGGAAAACTGTCTTGACATTCAAAACCTTTTTCTTCCCAAACTGAACCCCCATTGACTAATCTTGCCTAGGTTTGTAGGTCTGCAGGAAGGAAGGCTGGGAAAGTGGATGAAGATTTTGACATAAGTGGGACTTTGTGATTTAACTTTTTCTTTTTTTTTTTTTTTAAGTGGGGAGGAAGGGGAGGCTAGATGGACTATGAGAGACTTAATTTTGGTGCTAAAGTTCCCCAGTTCATATGTGACATCTTAAAAAAAAAATAACAAAAAAAAAGAGAGAAAAGCTAAAAAAACATGTAAGGGGTGAGCAGTTAATGGTATTCATTCCACATACAATATCTGTGTAAAACGATTTCCTGTAGAAGTAGCTTTAATGGTTTTGCTCTAGAATACCGTAGGTCTACCTTTAGAGCACTCACGCCATGCTTTTTTCCCTGGGTTTTAAACTTCATATAACTTTCAGAAATTGGAGAGCAAAAATTTTGCTTGTCACTGCACATCAATATAAAAAAGCTTATTTAACTTATCAAAACGTATTTATTGCCAAACTATGCTTTTTTTTGTTAATTTTGTTCATATTTATCGGGATGACAAATCCATAGAATATATTCTTTTATGTTAAATTATGATCTTCATATTAATCTTAAAATTTTGTGACGTGTCTTTTCCTTTTTTTTCCACAGTTTTAATATATTATTCTTCAACAACATTTTTTTGTAACTACACTTTTTTGGTTATTTTATTTTAAAAAAATGAAAAATTAATTTAAAAAAATGCAAAAAACTGTTGGATTATTTATTTTAGAAATTCCCCCTTTTGTGTTGGACTGCAAATTGAGTTTCTTTCTCTTTAGGCTTTTCACAGCTAGGACTGAGAATGTATGTAAAAGTTCTGTGACAGTACAGAAGGAAAACAACTTTTTATGTATAGTTTCTGAAAGGGAAAAAAAAAAGAGAAACCCTTTGACTTCCACGTGCCCATCTCAAGACATTCCGCTCGCAGATTTGAGGTTCTGGATTCCAAGGTTTGGAATTTTCCAATGTTAGTGTAAACAGAACTGGCACACAGACACATTAAGATGAATGTAATTATTATTCCTCTTGCTGGTCACTACAGTTGCTTTCTATTTCTCTTTCTTTGTGTGAATTTATTTAAAAGAAAAAACTTTTTGTAACGACTATTTGCAGTTTAAAAATCAATAAACCCCGTTTTTCAAGAAACATTGCTGGTGACTCTGGTTTTATTTGGCTCATGGACTGACTTTTTCTGTAGATTTTCCCTGGAGAAGCCCTGTACTGGTGGGACAGGCTGGTTAGTCTCCTAACATAACTAAATGTATGGCTCCCTTCCCTGAGTCTAGAAGTCTGCTGCTTACTGAGGATGGGTGAGGTTTTGTGCTAAAGAGCCTGTCCTTGCTGTTGGGTTGCTTCAGAGAGGCTCTGCAGTGCAGTAACTTGACTGACAGTATCAAAGGCTGGCCTTGCCCACCTTTTAGCCTCAGTTTAGGGCCACCCCATGCCAGCCTGTGGTCTTCATCCCTTTGGGCAATGTTGAGGGTGTAACAAGGCACACCTGCAGACCTGTGAATTCTGTTGTTGAAGGCTTAGGCTCATGTTTCCACCAGATCCTTGCCTCCACACTTGCCTCGGGGTGTCTGAGACTTGCCTGCCTGGAGAGGAGTATGAGGATAGTATGGGCTTCAGTCACACCTAGGTTTGACTCGCTTCTGTGTTTCAAAGGCCATTAAGAGGAGATGGGTATTAACATTGACTAACATAGGAGTCAACAACAGTTCCCGTCGTTTTGGGCCTAGTTACACCTCTGATACTATGCAAAGTAGGTGGTTGGGGGTACACTTGGTTAAAAGCATGCCAGCTAGGGCAAGCTGACCACTAAGAAGTAGAGTTTAACCTGAAAGAGAAGAGTTGGAGCTTTCTAAAATGAGGCTGCTCCTTAAGGGTAGAGGTGGTAGAGGGTGGGAATTACATTGAATTTCTACCTTGACTCTACCAGACCTTTCACAAAGGTGGTCAGGTCTTTAGCAGATACCTTCCAGGCCAGGTCTGTCCTGGACTCTTTCTAGCCTGCAGGAAGGTAGGGTGTGAGTTAGAAAGGGTCTATTTTCCAGAATAGAGGCAAGTGGTGCAGGAAGGAGAAAAGCAGACCTTCCAGAAGCAGTGTCTATCTGTACACTTGTCCTGGGTGGGTTGTGATGGTGGAATTGTGATTTTCCTTTCTGATTAAAAGCAGAGACAACTGTTCACCATAAGTTCATTCCCTGCAAGTATACAGGAGCATGTGGTGGACATCTCTTATTTCTCCCTCTTGTGATGACTGAGTTCAGAGGGGTCTAAGCCTACCTTTCCAGCCAGCACTGAATTTCCTCCTTGGAGTTAGATACCAAAGATAGGCATTGACTCCAGCCCTAGAGGATAAGGTTGGCCGTGAAGGCAAGAGGAGGCTCTGTGTCAGATGGGGAAGTTAGCTGTCCCTGGGCCTTCAGTGCTTTTTCCACATGTGTCCCTATGGAGAATACACAAGCTCAGATTTAGGCCAAACAGGCCTAGAGTATAGCTCTTACTACAGAAGCTACTTAGGAAAGCAAATAGAATCCTTTTGGGTACATTATTTTCCTAGGATAATTGAAGATGAAGGAGCCTCAGCAACCCTGTTGTAGGCTGGCAGAGAGGTGTGGGAGGTGCGGGCCTAGAGCTGTTAGGGACCTTACCTCAGCTCCTCCACAGCCCACCAGGGTAGGAATCATGCAGAAAGCTGCAAGTGAGGCCTTCCCAGAGGGAAATGGGATAGGAAGAGCCAGGTCCTGCTTTGTCAGCCAATTTCCTGGACACAGGGCCTCCTCTGTACCCTAGCTGGGACCCCAGGGCTGATCTGGTTTGGAGACCTGCACAAGGTCTTCCCTGAGTAGGCCAGGTCTTCATGGCTGCTGGCCTTGGAACCTGTGCTTGACGGAATGTCTTGAAGCTATCAGAAAAATGAGCCACTGGTTGATGGCTTCCCTTTCCTGGCCTGGCTACCTCATTGTCAGGAGAAAGGTGAGGGTCTACTATATCTCAGTGACACTCAGGAGGAAAGGATGGCCTTTGAAGGCCAACAGAGAATCTGGGGTAGATTTACCTTGGCTTTTGTAGTTAGATCACAAAACCTTGGTTGTGAAAGGGAAGGAGGATCTTAGCAGGAAGAAGGCTCCATGACATGAAGGAAGAAGACCAGTGCTCATGTGCCTTGTCAAATGGCCCAAGCTTGGACCTTTCAGACGTATCCTGAAGGGTTACCAAGAGGGTCAAGTGCACCGCTAGTAATGACAGCTCTTTGTGCTCTGTAGTCCTCTGAGAACTGCGTTTTAACTCAGATACTCATGATGACCTCATGATGAAACTTCCATACTAATCCCATTCTACCTATGGAGAAACTGGGGGGAGTTTGGGGCAGCTCATTCATTAACCTGTCACAGTGAAAAAGTGTCAGGACTTGAAACCAAGCAGGCTGGTTCCATCACTGTGTTTCACCCCTGTGCTATCTTGTATCACAGGCAAACACATGGAAAATGCTGGGCACAGTTCCTGGCATACAGTAACTGCAAGGAGGGTTACTTTCCTTCTCCTTTGGCCTTTGGCGGCAATTCTGCAAGAGTGTGGACAGTCAGGTTGGATGATATCTGCAGGCACCCCTCCCCCAAATGTCATGATCTAATGTCTCAGGAGGCCCTGGATTGGCCTGTTTGGAGGAGGGGGTCTAGGAGGAGGGGCAGGCTATCCTTCTGGACTTTCCCCTTCTCTGCCTGCTGGGGGTGGTTTCTGTTAATGATCAACAGAGCAAAGGGTGCCTTAGGTGTCTTGGGGAGTTGGCCCCTTGCCCTCCCCCCAGGATCTCCCACCTCTGCACGTAGCCAACCACTGAATCATGTCTGGCTGGCCTGCCTGGAATGCTACCTGAGTTCAGCAGGTGAGGAGGTGGGAGGTTTCTCTTGCTGCCCTATGCAAAGCCAATCCATGGGGTGCAGAGAGCTGGAAAGCAGGGCACACCCTTCACTTGAGCTCAGGTCAGCACCTGAGTCCCGCCTCTTAGATAAAGCTTGGATTGCAGATACCTGGGTGTTTTTTGGAGAACTCCCAAATGTTACATCTGAGTTACTGTCGTGAAAAACCAGTCTGTAAGGAGCCAGAGCAGAGTGGCCTGTAAGAGCCACTGTTGGCCAGTGGACACCTCCTCATAGGTTATTTGCAGTTATTTTGAAATGTTGGCAAAGCTCTAGTCTCAAGGTACAGGGCTGTGAGTGACAGCTGTACCTCCTCTATCAGCTTGGGGTTTGACAAAAATAAATACTAGCAATGGCTAAACCCAGGACAGTTTTCTCCCCATCTGGAGCAGGCTATCCTGATTCCCAGTTGCACCTCAAGGAGGAGGAGCCCTTGACTACCCAGGGCTGACTTGATTTTTCTGCCTCTACTATTTCAGGGTAAACAGTTGCTTTTGAAGTCAGAGAGCCCTGGGTTTAAGCCCCTTGGTCCCAAGGTCATGCTCTTATACTACGATTTAGTAAGTAATATAGAGCCCAGTTTCTTCATTTGTAAAATGGAATGATGATGTTGAAGAAAAAGAAGAGGAAGAGGAGGGGGAGGGGAGAGGAAAGGAAGAGGAAGAGGTGGAAGAAGGAGAAGAGGAAGAGGAAGGTGATAATCAGGCTGTACCGTGTCACAGTCATCCAAAGGACTATTACTCAGTTCCATAAATGAAGACAGATGTGCAACAAGGATGAATTGCAAAAACAAAGTTCAGTGAAAGAAATCAGCCCCAGAGAACACGTATTGTGTGAGTCCATCTGTCCAAAGTCCCAAATCAGTTCACAAAGTTAGATTTCCATGAGAAGATACAGCATGTATATACAATTCATTAAGCTGTTCAGGGAAAGTTTGGGCACTCCACTGTACTTAAATTACACCTCAAGACCAAAAGCCCACAGTGTTGGTGTGAGTGTCAAATAACATGCATAAGGACAAAGAAAGGAATCCAGTACCTGGCCTATTATAGGAATTTAAACTGTGGCTGATTTTTATAACAACAACTGGAGGATATGGATGATCCCCTATTCATAAGAGAGAATGGGCTCAGAGTAGGTAAGTGATTTATCACAGGAGTAGGATTTCCTCGCAGAGATGTGAAACCTTGCCTGGTTCCCACTACTGTGAACTGCACCTTGTGAACAGGTGTTGCTTCTACAGAAAAGCAGAATTCATAGTGATCCAGGTATACCTGAGTTAATCATCCACATCAGAAAAGTTTTTCTCTTTGCAGAGTCAAAATAAATCTATAGCAAGTCAGTACACTCTCAAATTTTGTAGAAGGTAAAGGGAAGCTGGGAAGTTGGTGTCTGGGGAAACTCTAAGGGACTCAGCCTTTTGTCATGTGGTCAAGTTTAACAGTACCTGTGAGCCAGGCATGATGGCACACGCCTGTAATCCTAGCAATCGGGAGGCTGAGGCAAGAGGATCATTTCGAGTTCAAGACCAGCCTGGGCTATAAAGTGAACTCAAGGCCAGCCTGAACTGTATAGTGAGACCCTGCCTCAAAAAGACAAAAAATAAACAAACAAAAAACAGTATCTGTGAGTATGTATTATCACTGGTTCCATTTTCCACATTGGGAAGGTCAGGCTCAGGGAGGTCATTCTTCCCAATTACATGGTCCTATAGCATGTAGGTAGGACCTAGGGCTGTCTGAGTCCAGCCCCGAGCTCAGTCTCCACCTGGTACAGGCGACAATATCAAATGGCATCACTTTTCCCTGGGGACCTACAGTCCTAGAGGACATCGTTTTCTCTCAGCTCATCCTTCCCTGAGATCCCTCTATCCTAACTGGCCACCCACTCTGGGTCATAAGCAGAGGCTGGGCTTGTTTTTTGCCTCTTTTATAAAGGGGGCAGGTAAGGTGTGATGCAGTGACAGCCACTATACTAAGTCCACTGGCAGATATATCAGCTGCACCAAAAACCAAATTCCTACGTTGGCTGAGTTGCCACAGGGCTAGTGTGGAAGGAACCCTATTTTATCTCTCAGAGAGTGGTTGTCTTGCCTAATGAGCAATCTGGAAGCACAAGGTAATGAAGCAGTTATTTAAGGGCTCCACTGATTCCCTTCTAATCGGCCATCTCGTGCAGCTACCAAAAGTCCTCTCCATTGCCTTGAGCTGGGGTAGGGGAGGCCTGGGCCTCTTTCTTCTCTTGTTACCAGTCTACAGGACTCAGGGACTCTGAAGGCAGCCAGGTAGTTAGTTCTGTCAGAATTTGGGATTAGGTAAAAGCTAAAATAATTTTGGCTACTTTGTGGCCCTTGACCTCTGTCTCTCAGCATTGTGCAGCTGTTGGCTGTGTTTGGAGCCTATGCTGCCTCCTCCTGGATGAAGGCTGCTACGTTAAACCCAGATGGTGCGTGCCAACTCACAAGGGACTTTCTGTGCAGTCAGGTGTTCTGGAAACTTTCTGGTGTGTGGGACCTCAATGAAAAGGAATCAGAGAGCTTGGCTGTCTCTTCATACATGTGCGCCATCACTGGAGGGCTGGGAGTCCATCCACATACAAAGGCAAACCAAGGCAAGACACTGGAGCAGCCACCGGCCCAGTGACATCCTGGTTTGAGGGCTGACAGTGACCGGTCCTACCTTGGTTATCATTGATGGCCCTAGACAGTCACTTCCTACTTCCAGTCTTCTATTTCCTTGTCAATGAAATACCGGGATTGGGCCAGAAAATTCTTGTATGATTTCATGAATATCTTAGAAAGCAAAATACACGTGTTTTCCTTTATTGGGAACATCGACGTTCCTTTTCAATGCCAAAGGATAGGAAGCTCGCAGTGTAGACACTGTAAAACTCCAACTAGAGTCATAGACAGAAGGGAGGCGGTATGTTAATGACGTCAGGTGACTCACAGATGAGTCCAGGACTCTAGAAATTGGCAGTCTGAACACTCTTTGAAGTGGTGATTTTAAGCACTTTTATGAACTGTAGGTTGGATGAGAACATGTAAGTCATCCACTTGGTATGTTGTATTTCGCCAAACACACTATTTCACCTTAAAACACTGAAACAAAGTGTCTTGTCTGAGGACCATGCCTTGCATTTGAACACGCTGCTCTGCATCTATGAGCTGACTGGTTTCTATGACATTCAGAGAATGACTTATAGAAGTTGGAAGATCCAGACAGAGAGATTTGGGCTTGGTCCACAGAAAATCACTTTAACAAGCTGGCCTTTAGAGGAAGTGAGTTTCCTGTTGTCAGGAATGGTCAAACAGCCTAGGTGAAGCAAGCCCCAACCTGGACAGGGACACTACGGACATCCCAGACATCCCACCCGCAGCAGCCCCTCTTCCTCCCTTCCCATTATACCCTTCTGGTTTAATATTTTGATACTTAAGTCTCTGAAAGTTCCATGTCACTTAATTCTTTACTCATCTGTCAGCATCTCATGGAATTTGAAGATACTGTAGGTCAGGGAGGCAGGGCTTCCTGTTTGATTTCCTGTCAAGACTGATGGCATTTAGCATATGCCCAACAAATGCTCCATGAATGGATTTTGCCACTGGTCTAACTTCACAGCGCCTAGGAGTCCATCATTCTAGGGGGCCAAGTCCTTCAAAAGCCTGGCTGCAGATGTGCAGGGGCCATGGTGTCCCTTGGCTCATTAGGGTAAAGCCAGGGGGAAGAATCAGGCATGTGGTCTGTCACTGGCTGTGTGAGTGTCCTTGAGTGAGTCATTCAACCTTTTGGGGTCTCAGTTGCTACACTGCAAGAGGAGACTTGGATTTGGTAATCTTCCAGGCCTTCCCAGCTGGACTACTTTGGGATTTAAGTACTCTGTGTTTGCACTCACTGCTCTGTTCTCAAACTGTTTGTTCAACTCTCTTCTATTACGGGTTCTAGGCCTATTAAAACAGAATGGGAGGCCAAGAGTAAATAAAGTGCAAATGAATCACTACATTCTGCAAAACAAATTGTGAGGACGACAGCTAGACTCCAGGGAAGCTGTCTAATGACTTAATCACCAGTAATATAGATTTTTCAATCCAGGCATAATTAACAATTGAGGATTTTTTTTTTCCCTGATATGCTTTAGCTGCTTAACAGTGTGCTCAGCCACAACAGACCTAATATAGTCATCCCTCGGAATCCTAGAGGGCTGATTTCAGGAGATCTCTGTTGATACTAAAATCTTCAGGTGCTCAAGTCTCTTACATAAAATGGCGCAGGATTTCTCTACAGTCTACACACATCTTCCGACGTACTTTTTTGTTGTCGTTGTGTTTTGAGACAGGGTCTTGCTATGTATTCTAGTCTGGCATTGAATTCACTGTGTAACCTGCACTGGTATCGAACTCGTGGCAATCCGCCTGACTCAAGAACAAGGATTACTAGTGTAGGCCACCATGCCCAGCTTCCTTTACATTTTAAATCATCTTTACATTACTTATAATATGCAGTACAGTGTACATGATGTGTGAGTAGCTGTTAAACTTTATCATTTAGGGAGTAATGAAAAAGAGCCTGTACATCTTTAGTACAAGTGGAAGTTTTTGGAATATTTTCCACACAGAGTTGGTTGAATCTGAGGATTCAGAACCTGAGAATAAAGAAAGCTGACTCTTTCCTCTGATTTTAAGTATATTTTGCATTCACTTGATATTTCCTTTCTTCTCTCTGACCTCTCCAGGAGATGGCTAAAGAGCTCAGATAATTCTGTTTCCGGTTGAGTCCTGTGAGAACATTGAAACAACTCTTGCAGGACTGCATATTGGGACTGATGTGTGTTGATGTGGGAGGCAGACAGATGGCTACATTTTATGTTGTCAGGTAAGTTTTGTTGTTAAACACATATTTTTCTTTCTACATGTTCCTAGAAGTGGTCTCTTCTGCACACTGAAGTGTTACTCATACACTGCCCACAAGCACAACAAATGCAAAATTATCTTTGGGATCAACACATACACAGGCACTGGGGAAGATACAGTGTGAAAGGTGTCGCACAGTTCAAAAGGGCATAGAGTGTGATCCTCATTTATAAACAGTTTCCATTTGAGTTGGGAGACAAGACACAAAGTAATGAAACTATCAATTAACCAGACTGGATTTTGTACCAGATAGTATTATGTATATGTATTATGTATGTGGACCCAATAAAATACTAAGTTGAGAGTGGATAATTAGAGGGTAGTTCAGCTTGTGATGCCCTGCTAATTGGCTGGCACACTCACTGCCAAGGAGCCTGAGGAAGCTCAGGCCAGCACCTCTTCAGAGAGAGAGGTTTGCCCAGCTCTGGGTGTCTGAGGAACCTTCTTACTACCCAGAGCCACAGAGACTCAAGGAGCCAAATGTGAATGATGCTTCCAGAGCTGTGCCTCTCCATGGGCCCCATCATGAAGAATACAGAGGTGGGTGGAGCAGGGGAAAGGTTGGTCTCAAGGTCATTGCCTGTGGGTTTAGCCAGACCACAGAGCCATTAAAATGTGCTGTGCTCTGTCTAGCATTTCTAAGAATTTTAGGGCAACATTAAAAAAAATCAAAGTTTAAATAATAATTGAGCTTTTGGTATTTCTTGAAAAATTGGGACATCTGGCCTCAGAAAGTTTATCTTCCTTTTACCATCAGCTATATGGCTCTAAGTGGCGGATCTATCTATCTTTGTATGTATGTATCTATCTGCTGGGGTTATGCCCTTCTGTTTGCCCTGGTTCCCACCACACTCCCTAGAATCTCCTGAATGTTCTATTCCTCTAATAGTAGAAAAATATTTTCTGTACTTGAATATTTGTCAAAACATGAAATATAAAAGCCTCAGAGTCTAGGCAGCTGTGTGTTTTACAAAGAATAACTAGGAAAAAGCCTATAACTGTATGCATATACAAAGGGTGGCTCTGTTGAAAGAATTTAGTCTACCAGCCTCGCCGACGTCCATTCCCTGCTGGGTCCTGGGATGGCCCCATAGCAGGTTATATAACAGACAGGTGTCACCTTAAGAAAAGACCTTATAGCTGAGATTGACTCAAGGCTTATATGTGCCAGGTGTTAACTCACTTAACCTTTGCAACGACCAACTATGCTATTATTCCCTGCTGCTCAGAGGAGGAAACAGGTGCAGAGGAGTTAACCAACATGCCAAAGATCACACAGCATCTTGTGGGTGGAGACAGGATTTGAACGAAAGCCTGCCTTCCCCCAGAACCTATGCTCGCTTTTGCTCTTTTTGTCTCTGACCTGGGGTAACGCATAGGTATTTCTCTCTCTCTCTCTCTCTCTCTCTCTTTCTCTCTGTTGCATCTCCCCACCAGAATATGAGCTACATAAAGGCAAGACCTTGGCCTGTTCCACCCTCTGCTCTGCTGTATGCACGTACAGCAGTGCATGGCATGTCACAGGCACTCAGTAAATAGTGCTGGCCCGAGAGCCCTGGTTATACTGATCTGGTGTCTCTGAATACTGAGGCTTGCAGTGGGGTTGGGCCTTGGCCAGATCTGGGCAGAAGAGCGACAGGTGGGGAGAACCCCACCGCTCCAAGCTTTTCTGTCCTGAGTCTTGCTCTTCGTTTTCTCCGCAGAGCATGAGATGAGACAGTTAGTAGACTGGAAAATGAAGGAAAGAGCAGGAACTGTTTACAAAGACAACTAGTGAAGGAAACTGACCTTCACACATCACACTGGGCTGTTTGTGCCTGAGGCAGTGGCAGGGGGTTCATGGGGTAGTGTCTACACAGCAGGTTCCTGAGTGTGTTGGGAGAAACAGTGAAAACTTGCAGCGAGGGGCTTGAAGTGGCTGTGGTTGGTTGCCTGCCTCTGGTGCCCACCTGCCTTAGTTGCTTAGAAGCAAACCTGGAGATGAAGACTTGATAGGTGATTCCAGGAAGCACCAACAGATGAGCCAAGAAGTGAGTCCGAAGAACGAAGGTGGCCAATCTTTCCCCTAATCCTTACTCTTACCACATCACTCATTGCCTTGGATGGCTGAGCTTTGATACTGTGGGAACCAGGGATGGACACATGCCTCAGTGGCAGCATGCACCAGGGCCAGGGAGCCTGGGGTATTGAGACTCTGCACTCATGGGTTGAAGGCTGCTTGGCATTGTGTATGAGCTGTAAGGTGGCTAGAGAGCTGGCAGGGACTAGCAGTTGCAATTGGACAGACAAACACCAAAATGGTAAGGACAGAGGGACATGGGCGGTACCAAATGCATCTGCAGCCCTCTTTTGTCTACGCAGACTGGGCATCAGGACCAGAGTGACTTGCAAAAGAATTATACCTGTCCTGTATGAGGCTTTTGCTGTATAACAGACCATACCCCAAAATTAGTGCTTAATAACCATTTATTTAGCTTACAATTTAATAAGTGGGCAATTTGATCTGGGCTGAGCTGGCTGAGTCTCAGCATGGCTTATTTGCCTATCTGTGGTCAGCTGGCATGGGCACTAGGGCGGGATGGTCTAAGATGGGCCCTGATGGTATCAGCTTGTCTCCATTCCACATGGCCCCTCGACCTCCAGCAGTGGGGCTTGGTCTCCTTTTCATGGAAGTAGCGGTGCTTCAAGAGAATGTGCACAGGCAGGCAAGGGTCCTGGAGACTAGGCTTGGAACCAGCGTATCTCTTCCATCAAATTCTGTTGGCCAAAGCAAGCCATCAGACCAGCCCTCATTCAAGGAGTGAAGAAATGGAGTTCCATATCTCCATGGCAGCAGCTACGGAGTCCTGTTTAGGAGGATAGAAGACACAGGAAGAGGAACACTTGGCCATTTTTGCACATAATCTACCACATGCCCATGCCCCAAGGCATCTTGTGATCTGGTGGACAATCAAAACCAGTGTTTGTCCTACTATTTTAGACATCGTAGGAGTCAGGAGCTATCTGACTTGAGTGTGGGAAAGTCTCTGAGCCACAGTATCTCCTTCACTGAGGCTTTCTGTTAGATTTCATCCTTCCCTTTGGTCATGTACTTTAAGAAAGCAGTTATTTCTGAAGGGCAGTATATTATGTCAGTATTTTTGAGGCCATGATTCTATGTGGGTGAGAAGAGCATGGAAGAACTGAGTTGAGAGTTAAGCCAGGTCAAGGACATATAATTTATATTTTAGCAATTTTTTTTCTGGTACTGATGATTGGATCCAGGGCCTCAGGTGTGCCAGGCAAATGCTCTACCACTAGTTACAACCCCAGCCCCCTCTACCTTTGCTATTAAGGCTTCAAGGCCACAGTGATTAGCCGGGCGTGGTGGCTCATGCCTGTAATCCCAGCATTTGGGAGGCTGAAGCAGGAGGATCGTTGTGAGTTCGAGACCAGCCTGAGCTACAAAGTGAGCTCAAGGCCAGCCTGAACCGCAAAGTGAGACCCTGTCTCAAAAAGACAAAAAAAAAAAAAAAAAAAAAGCCACAGTGGTTGTCACGGAAGCCCTTCCCTCGAAGCCAGGAGACAGAGATGTTCTGGGAGAACCTCTGCCTGTGAAGCCCGCTGTGAACCTGGCAGGCAGAGTTCAAATGCTCACGTGTCTGCATTGCTCGGTGTTAGGAACCCACATCCATGGTGCTCAGGACACACCTTGGAAGCCAGAGGGGCTTCCTTCCTGGATCTCACACCATCCTCTTCTTTGGAAAGGGCTCTCACTCCGTTTGCTCCTCACAGCAGCCTGGGTTTGGGAAATGGAGACTGTGAGCTGCTGGGGAATTTTCCCAAGGTTATGGAGGGAGTGAAGGGTAGAAATTGAATCTTTTAATTCTAGATCTTTTTTTAATAGTTGAAATTGTGATTTCATTTATTTACATAAATACTCCGAAGTAGGTAGATCTGATGATCTTACCATAAGACTGTATTATAATTTAAAAAAATGATTTTGAATTTGGAGAATTTTTCATCCTTACAAGTATTATGTGCTTTTAGAATTTTATAGCCACTCCTTTGTTACCTCCTTGGGCAGAGAAAATTTCCCAGCCTGTAGCCCCCACAGCCTCTTGTCCTCCCCCGACATCACAGTGTCCTAGCATTCACCCAGCTCTGGGTGACTGGCACAGAGGGGATGTCAGCGGGCTTGGGAAACCACAAGGTCAACAAGCCCATGTCCCTCTGGGGTCAATTTCCCTCAGAGAGTTGTTTAGGGACAATAATCCTGCGGCTATATTTATATACTGGGTAGTAGAAAATACATTTTGAAGAGTAGCACTTCTTTTTTTATCTTTCCCATTAATGCAAAGAAATTCTTGTTTGCAGAATCTATTTCCAAAAACAGCCCCGGATCTCCTAGAGATGGCTCAGTTTCCTCGGCAGGCAGCGGGGGCATTTGTTGAAACAGAACCCTCATTACGGGAATGGCTCCCTGAGTATCCCCACGTGCCCCAGGACAGTGGACTGTGCTGAAGCTTCTTCCATCATGAGATGACTTTTCTTCTCTGCATGTGACTGCTAAGTTACACACCCTTCTAGTGGCTCTTGTAGTGGTAGCAGCAAGGACCTACTCTGTGCCAGGAGTAGGACTGGGATGGCAGGCAGGCAGGTGAGGTACTTAAGTGTACACCCAGGTGCCTCCCTCACATAAGCAGGGCCTGAGAGTGATGCCTGGTCCTTTGTGAACACCTTTGTCACTTTGGTCCTACCCTGGCTCTTTATCTACATTTTTTCATATAATCCTTAGTACTGCTTCTCTTTACAATGGGCTAAACCTGAATCACAGAATGGCTATGCAACTTGTCCAAGGTAGCACAGCTGACTCCTGCCCAAGACTGGGGAACACCGACATTATCTCATTGGGTTTCACAACATCCTGAAAAATAATTACCCCTATATTGTATTGGTTCATGTGAGCCGCCTGCTGAATTCTCAGGCACTTTGTGAGTTGTTAAACACAGCCATTATTAACTATGAAATCATACAAATGCACAATTCATTAAATCAATTATACTAAGAGCAAATGCAGTAATGATCCCAAACTCCACTTCCTAATTCTGCTTCTGTGCTCCCTGTCTAAGAGATTTAGCTCAGTGGCCTAAGTGCCTGCCTGGCAAGTGCTAGGTTGTGAGTTCAATCCCCGGTACCAAAAAAAAAAAAAAGAGAGCAAGGCAGAACAGTTGCTACATTGGAGCAAAAATCCCTTCTCTGCCAGGCAGGACAAGGCGGGTCCTCCCTGCCCCAGCCGGAAGCCACTTCTTCCGGTCATTCTCCAGGGCGGATATGTTGTAGGAAACAGCCACTGAGCTGCGAGGAAGAAAAACACCCGCTTCCCATCCTCCCAACATCGGCAATAGATAGCTTTAGGCTTGAGTTCCCTTTGACCTTTGCCTGGGCCCTGGGGGAAACCGGCGTCTTGAGGGTGTGACAGGGGCTCTGTTGCCCACCGGCCTACAGGATTTGAGGAGAGAAGCTTGTACACTGAGGCTGGGGAAGGCAGCTGGTCTACAAGAGTTAAGCGTGGCTTTGGGTACCATATGGATCTAGCACCTAAACTCTTGCCTCTCTCTGCCTCTTATAATATGTGTGACCTTGGTTAAAGCTTCTCTGCCCCTCACTATTTCCATCTGTAAAATGGAAGAATGTCTACCTTAGGGAGTTGTGGCATAAAAATAAAAAAGAACACACATGAAGCATTCTAACACATGAATGATGAAAGGATTGGAATCAGTGCTAATGAGTGAATACCATAGCAATTGTGTGCCAGGCACTGGCTAGGGTAGACGGATTCTCACACGGGTGGGCAGGACTCCTTTCTCCAGGACTCTGGCAGGGAAACAAATACCCAGATAAGGTGGTAAGAGTGGATGTAGTGGTGCTGTGGCAGCAGTGTTGATTTCCTAAGACCTGTGGGCAGCTATGGGTGTGGTCCATCTCTCTCTTCTCAGAAGCAATACTAACAGGCCCACAACGTTCAGTGGTAACATGAGCAAGAAGGCACTTGGACCAGGGTAGAAGAATCAGTGGAGGGAGAGCCCTTCCTTCAGACTGGCTGGGTGCCTGCAGGAAAGGGGCTTCTGGCAGGGGCTGCCGTTCCTCTCCACCTCATTTTAGCAAAATGAAGGAGAGGAGGGGCTGGGCTAGAGTGTCCTTCTGCCCCACGAAGAGGCACTGTGGGACACCCGCTCCTCTGTTTCCACTTCAGGAGGCTGACTCTGCTCCCCTGCTTGGGCCCAGGGCTGAACACCCCCCTAACCCGTCCCCATGGGTCCCTGAAGCCAAGATGGTGAATGATAGTGTCCTCAATCACACCTAACAGGCATGCTGGGACTATGCAGGAAACCATTTTCCAGGGTAAGAAACTGGCCTTTGTCACACATCCAGCCTGTCCTGCCTTGGGCTTCTCATTGAGTCATGTTGAGGAAACTGTTTCAGGCAGGCTTTGGAGATGGTAGGAGGCCCTCCCTGCACCATCTGCCCACTGGTCAGCCTAGCTGACCAGGTGGGGTCCTCTTGCCTGCGTGGAGGCAGACACAGGGACGGTGGGCTCCCAGCCTACCTGTGTGACTGGACCTCCTCTTACAGCCTTGTTGGCTGCAGGAGCTGAGGCAGCAGCCTCAAGGCCGCACTGGGTGTGGCATGAGTTAGTGATTGGGGGACACAGGCTCTTGGCAGCTGTGCCATTGCACTCCACTAAGAGGTGCCCTTTCTCCCCACCCATGAACAAATAATCCACGATAAGCAGGATAAAGGACACTCCGTGATGACACACCACTCAGACCTATGTCATGGCCATGTGACATTACAAAGGACTTGTTTTTCACTTCAGAGGAAGCTTGAGAGTGGATGAAATGACACTTTGTACAACCCATTTCTCCATATTTAGGGTTATACCTGTGTCTCCATGGTCAAGGGGGCCTCTTCTCATCAGGGAGGTGCTTCCTCCTCCTGCATCTCCTGTCACAGACCTCATTATTTTCAGCGACTCTTTTTGGAAGAAATAGGCTGAATCCGTCTCTGCTCCTGACATAGGGTGGGGGGGAGGAAGGGAGCAAAGTAGTGATCACAAGTATAAATCCTGAGGTCAGAAAGCCTGGGGTTCAGTCTTGACATTGGCCCTTTGTTTCCTGTGTGTGAGGCACTTGTTGAGCCTCAACTGTCTCCTCTGTGAAATGGGATAACAGTGCCTGTCCTCATGGAGAGGTCAGATGGATTAAATGAGGCCACGTGCTGAGGAGAGCTCAGCTGGGAGGTGTGGGTACTTCCTGAGGTGTGACCAGGTGTGCTGGTGTCCAGTGAGGGTCACATTCCCAACCTGCATTTTACATGAGTAGGGGAAGATCCTGTGCAGCTTCTTTAAGCTGTGCAAAGCTGGGAGGGGCAGAGAGAGTACACAGTTAAGATGATGGTTAGGGTGCTTTTGATAGCTGTGATTGGGAATTGGGGGAGGACAGACAGGAGGCTGCCATCCTTTTCCCACGTAGCTCACTCTGCCCTGGAAGCCAGGTCCTACAGTGTGAGCGGCTTTGGGTCCCCTCCCATGAGGTCTAGGCCTAATGAGCTGCCCGCCTTGCCCCTTTCCCTATTAGCTGGGCCATCAGTCGTGCCGAGCTAAGTGGTGACCATGAGCCACAGCAGTTCCATATTCCTTTTGCAGCCTCATCAGTTAGGAGTATGAGCCCCCAGCTCTGGCACTGCGAGGCCACCTTCTCCTGCCACCTTGATGGCCACCTTTATGTTCCTGGCCTTCCTCACTACCCAGAATATTTGAGACTCTTTTGTCTCTAGCAGAGCCCAAAAGCCTCCCCTCTGTTTGCGGTGGTTGGTTCTGTGTGAATCCCAGAGACCAGAGCAAGAGAGTGGGGATGTTAGAAAGACCATCGTGGCTGGGTTCCTTTGGCTTTTGGCAGTAGCAGCTCCCCCTCAGCTGCCCATTTTTTGGTCCAAGGATGGTGGCACTGAAGCTGGGGTCTAGCTGGTCTTCGTACAAGCAGGACCTTGGGCTGTGCTGGAGTGAGACCTCGGGGAGAATAGTTGACCCGGACTGTCTGGGCTGCAGTGCGCCTCTGGCCCTGGAGGTCTTTCACAAACAGGATAGAGTTTCACCTCTCTGGAATGTTTTAGGGCAGCAAGGCCTACTCCATCCTCTCTGTAAGAAGCTGGTCTGTTGAAGCTGGTCTCTCACAAGGTCTGGGCCCCAATTTGGACATTTGTAACCTCCGTGAGCACCTAGAGTGCCACACATGGCCTTGACTGCCTTGAGAGAGTTTCTTTCTCAATACATTTTTTATCTCTTCAACTTTCTTGAAGGCAACAACCACGTCCCACATAATATCCACATCTCATCACAGCTGGGCCTTCAAAGCATCCAGTGAGGCCTGAGAGCCGTTGTACAGCTCTCCAGCTGTCCCTCAAGGGGAAAACAGCTGGAGAGGCTGGGTCACAACCTGGTCGGTTCTGAGGGAGCCATGAAAGGCTCAGGCTGGAATGTGTGGCCTAAGTAAGCCTGGCTCCGTAGTGGAGCAGGCAGTGGAACTCAGTGCATGGAGCAGCCAAATAACTTCCAGTCAGTCAGGGCGAGAGGGCTGGGGTGGAGAGCAGAGGGAGATGTCGACCTTGGAGCTCTGTGGAGAACTATCCTTAAAGCTCAGACTAGTACACCTTTGCTGACCCGCCAGATGGAAGGGGCTGCTGGGGGATTGTGAATGAGATGTGACTTCAAGAGTCAGGAGGACTGAAGCAGGTGGAAATAGAGGACATGCCACTGGCCAGGAGTGGCAGGGGGACCCAGCATACTCAGAGCTGTCTACTACCCCCGGGAGGTGGCCAGACTGTATCCTTAAGGAGAAATCAAACCCCGGAATTGGTACTCGGTAGGTGTCAGAGTCACCAAGTTATGATCAGGTGAGAATCTGGGTTGACTCCTGGAGCAATATAGAATGAATAATAAAAACAATAGCAGCCACAGCGCTACTGCTCATTCATGTGGTGTTCCAGTCTATAAAGGGCTTTCTGTCTATTAGGGGCAGGGAGAGGATTAAGGAATTTCAGTTCCCTCCATGTCCATGTGCTCCCTCAAATCCCTCCCCTCAGCCCTCCCCTCCCTCTCTTAGCACTTCCAGGCTGAGAACTTGTAGTGGGGATCTACTGCTACGCGTGGGTTTGGAGCAGGGTGAGAGGAGGGAATAAGCTCCAGCTGCCCCTCTAACTCTCCCTTGGTCCTGCCCTTCTTGTCTCTTCAGAGATGTGACTCCACACCTACTTTTCCTGGTTTCCCGGAAGGCAAGGAGAGTAGAACTTCTCTTCCTGGGTCTCCCAAGAGGGAAGAGGGGCTCTGAGCTAGGAGGGGGACCAGAGCTCTGGGTGCCTGATTGGCATCACAATAACTCATTTCTTTTCTGACCTGTCCTATCTTCTATTAGTTCAATCCCTGACTTTGCATGTTGCTTTGCCAGTGGCTCCGAGGATCTATCTGCCATGTGAAGAAAAGGTCGTTACTCACCTCCCATACCATTCCAGGTATCAGTTTTCTTCCTGCCAAATGGCGCAGATGGCAACCCCAGGCCTGCCCTGGGAAAGTGCTCTGATATTTGCCCACAAGCATGCTGGTCTTTCTAACCTGGAGATTCCAGCTTCAGAAATTCCACCCAACACCTGTGGCCAGTTGTGATTTGGCTGGGAAAGTTAACAGAGCAAGAAGGAAAGAGTAAAACAACCCAAACGCTTTTAACAAGACAACAGGAGCATGTACTAAAGAGCAAGAATGGCTGATCATAGAGGATGGATGGCTCCTGGCCGTGGAGAAAGGGAAGCAGTGACCAAGATGGAACACTCAACTCAGAGTGTAGGATGAAGAGGAAGACATGGATATGTTTTATATAACCAGTCATCTCCCCTAGAATTTCCAGACTGTGACATAGCTGTGAGTTAGTTGGTTCCAACTGTTTAACAAATTGACGTGACAACCCAGTTCTAGGAGACCTTGCCATTGTTGAGTTGAAATAAATAAATAAATAAATAAAGAGTATGGAAAGCTGGGATTATAATAATGGGATTTAATAAAAACTCTGATGGAGGAGTCTTCTGTGGTAAAGGAAGAATGGGGAAGTTACATATGGTCTATGAGAGATTTATAATTATCAGCTGGAATCAGTTGACCATTTCTCAATGAAGGTCAGGAAGGAAATAGAAAAAAAAACTCTACTCAATTTTACTGGGACACATAAGGCAAAAACAAACAGGAAGTTAAGGTATATGCACTTAATTATGCTGTAGTACAATCAGAAAATCTTGGTGGCTCGCAACAGCAAAAGTTATTTTTCACTGATTCTCTAAGTTGGTTGAGAACTGGCTACGGACTGCTCAGTGGTTTTCTGGGCTACTTGAGTAACACTGGGACACCTTACTTGGGATACTCGTGGTTTCACAGCAGAGGAAAAAGAGACTGACTTCCTTCAAACTTTATCTGGAAGTGATACCTGCCACTTCTGCTGACACTTCATTAGCCAAAGTGCGTCATATGGCCAAACCCATTATATTCTGGGACAGAGAAGTGTAGTCCTCCTCCAGTGAGCAATAATGCAGTTTACCACATGAAAAGTCCTGAGAGTCAGTTCTGCTTTAGGTCATGAGGTCTAGCCTCACTAATTCTTTTTTTTTTTTAATAATTATTTTATTTTTGATTAGTACGTATTGATTGTACACACTAGTGGGATTCAGTGTGATATTTTACACATGCATACAGTGTGCAATGTTCAAAATGAACCTCCTTTTATCCATGTCCCATCTCTCAACCTTTATTAGACACTGTTTTGCATTCACAGAAGAGACAATATGTAATATTGGTCTTTCTGTGTCTGGCTCATCTCACTTAACTGTTTTCCAGTTCCATCCATTTTGCTGCAATTGACAGTATTTCATTCTTCTTTATAGTTAACAGTGTTTTAATTGTTAACCATCTCCCACATCACACTTTTTTTTATTCATTCATCAGTTGAGAGGTCCCTAGTTTCCTGGCTGAATCCTTCCTAGCTGTTATACAGAGTGCTGAAATAAACATGGATCTTCAGGCATCTTTTTAGTTTGCTGATTTCATTTCCTGTTGATAAATACCCAGAAGCAGAGTTTGTGGGTCACATGGGAGATCTGTTCTTAGTTGTTTTTGTTTGTTTGTTTGTTTGTTTTGGTACTGGGGGGATTGAACTTATGACTGCGCTCTTGCAAGGCAGGCTCTTATGCCACTGAGCTAAATCCCCAGCCCTGTTCTTAGTTTTTTGAGGAACTGCCATACTGTCCTCCATGATGGTTGTTTTTACATTTCCATCAACAGTGTATGAGTTACCTTTTTTCCACATCTTCACAAATATTTGTTATTATTATTATTTATAGCAGCCATTCTAACTAGTGTTAAATGGTGTCTCATAGTAGTTTTGATCTGAATTTCTCTGATGGCTCATGATAGTGAACATTTTCTCGTATATTTGCAGCTTGAATTCCCTCTTTTAAGAAGTATCCAGATCATTTATTCATTTTTAAATTGTATTTTTGTTAGTTTTTTTTGACTGTCTCACATGTTCTGAATATTATTTTGTATGATGAGTAGCTCATAAGTATTTTCTCCTATTCTGTAGGTTATCTCTTTATTTTGTTGGTTATTTCTTTTGCTGTGCACAAGTTTTTTGGTTTGATATAATCTCATTTGTCAAGCTTTTGCTTTCGTTTCTGGGCTTTTGGGGTCATATTGAAAAAGATCATTGCCTTTCCAATGTCTTAAAGTGTTTCCTCTGTTTTCTTCTAGCATTTTCTGATTTTCAGGTCATATCTAGGTCTTCAATCTGTTCTGAGTTGATTTTTGTACAGGATGATACATAGGGTTCAAATTTCAATCTGCATGTGGATATTCTGTTTTCCCAACGCCATTTGTTGTTTTGTCTCACTTCAGAGACCAGCAAACTTTTTCTATAAATGGCAGTTACTGGTTATTTCAGACTTTGGGGGCCTTCTAGTCTTTTGCAATTACTCAAATTTGTTGTAGTATGAAAGCAGCCAATTGCTTACAATGTGTAAGCAAATGAGAGTGGCTGTGTTCCAATAAAACTTTATTTACAAACTCAGGTAATGGCTGAAATTGGCCTATGGGTTGCAGTCTGCCTGCCTGGTGTCTAGACATAAGACTGGCTTCTCAAGCTCTTCCTTTTCCCAGTGCCCTTTTTAGGAGACCATTTTAGGGTCATATATTTTTTCATTCTCATTTCCATAAAATCCAGAGGCACAATATTGTAGCTGTGGCCTCCTGACATTTGCTTCATGTGTTTATAGAGTTTTGCTTTCTTTTAGTTTGAGGAAGCATCTCCACTCCCAAACATCCCCTGACTTGTCCAGGTTTTGAATCTTGCTGTGTTGATGTAGTTTTGTTTTTTTTTTTTTTGCTTTGTTTCACGTTGTCTTTTTTTCCCTTTTGAGACAAGGTCTCTGTATGTAGTGCAGGCTGACCTGAATTTACTGTGTATCCATGGCTGCCCTTAATCTCAAGGCAATCCTCTTGCTTCAGCATCTGAGTGCTGGGATTACAGGAATGCACCACCATACCTGGCTTGTTGAGTTAGACTGAGGGCTCCACAGTTTCATCTGTCTTGCTTTGGAGGCTGAGGTCCACTCTTCCCTCGACCTTTTCCGAGGACCCATGGATTCTGGTGGGAAGAGAAGCGCATGTGCTGCGTGAGGGAGGAGCAGCTTACATCTCCTGTCTTCACAGTTCAGTGGGTCTGAGAAATACAGGGATCTATTTTTTTAGGGATGTGGCTCAGACATTTTATGGAACCATATGCCACAGACTCCTAGTTTTTTCAGGCTGAAATATCTCTGGTGCAACGTGACAGCCTGGAGGGTATTAGCCTGCCACCCCCTCATTCTGGGTCAGTACCAGGCTTGTGAAATTTAAAGTCCAAAAAGAGACAGTCAGACTCCCCTGGGCTACAACTTTTCCTGGCAGCCTTCTATCTTGGTCATTATAGAGTTTTAGAGCAGGAAGAGGCCTTGTATCTAATGAACTCTCATCCATCTTGTTCCAGCTGGACACTGTGAGGACTTATATGCAAGCCTTCTGTCCTAGATGTCAAAGACAGAGCTTACGGCCCTTGTGGCCACACCACACCCTTCAGTGGACAGGCTGTACTGCCACCACTCCTACCCACCTCCTCTAACAACATAAACACATCCAGGACCCCATCCTGATGGAACCAGGAAGGAGAAAACCTCCCCAGCACAATAGGAGACTGGCCTTGACTTCTTGACTTGGGTTGTTAAGATAGCTAGCCTCCCTTCTCCAGCTGGCGGGAAGGAGTGACCCGGCAGCCCTGTCACCCCTGGGGGAGGAGGAGCCAGCCTGGAGCAAAGATAAAGAGAAAGGGGAGGAGCCTGGGCCATTCCCTCTGCCTGCTCTGTTCCAGCAAAGTGGCTGAGCTGGAGCAAGAGAACTGATAACAGCTAAGGGGCTGGTTTCCTGTGGCCTTGTTTATACAAGATTTGGTTCTTGCCAGCTGGTCTCAGGGGTGGGGGCAGTGTGCAGCAAGATGTCCTGGACCAAGGCTTGTTTTCAGCCAGCCAAGGCCCGAGTGGCTTACAGATCCGCCAACTCTGCCCGCACTCTCAGCCCTACACTTCCTCCATGGAGCCGGCTTGGTGGAAGCTGTATTCTCCATACTTTAGAGTGGCGGTGCCTTTCATCTAGGAAGTAGTGGGTGTGGCAACTGTGTCTCTCCCTTGGCCTGTGGGTCTTTGGTCATCTGAAAAACGATTTCCAGCCTCAACAGTGCCTGGTGATAACATACTGAATCCAGTTCAATAATTCCCTGTCCTGTATTCCACAATCTCCCTGAAACAACCTGGATTTGAATCGTGTAGTGTCTTAGGATCCAGGAGCCAGAGGCTGGGTGCTGTGCAATGGAGGAGGACACAGACTGTCCCTTGTGAGAGTAAAAACAATAGAGTGAAATGAATCACACACCAAGGCAAGGAATACCCTGGAAGCCTTTGGCAAGGGCCTGAGCCTTCCTGGTGGGTAGGAAAGACTTTCAGCAGGGAAAAGAGAGGGTTGAGGAATGAGCAGGACTGAGAACGCTGCTGTCAGAGGAACACGAAGGAGGCACTACAGGGGAAGCAAAGGAGCTGGGGTTTGGTGGGGCAGAAAAACAAGGCTGCAGAGCCAGGCAAGGACTGGATCAGAAGGCTGAAGGGAGAAGACAGAAGGGTGGTGTGGAGGGAGGAGAAGAGTGGGACCAGTGGCTAACGGTTGGATGGGAGGTGGGGAGCCCAGGAGACGTCCTCCCTGGGGGAGGTGGAGTCATCTAAGAGATACTTTAGGTGGTAACTCCCGGAACAGAGGCTTTTCAGTCTTACCTGGTTGCCTTCCTGTGTCACAGCACAGCAAATGAATGACAACACATAATGTATGTACCATTGTTGCCCCCTGACTGACGTGTTTTGAAATTCTCTTTTTCTTTTTGAAAAAAAAAAAAAATGGATTTGGAAAGAGAGCGGGGGGGGGGGGGGGGGGGGGGGGGGGTGGGGAAGCACAGCAAATGCTTGTGGGTTGGAGGTTCCATCCTGTGGATGTTTCTCAGCCTCAGCCTCATCTGTGGCAGGTGTCTGTCACCAGCCTTGAAGATATCCTGGATCTTTAGTGTCTCTGGAGCAGAAAGGGTGGGAGTAGGTGAGGGCTGAGCTGTAGCTCATCCAGGCAGGACCTGCTTCCAGCTCACTGCATCTGCCTGCTGTCCCCATCTTGCCTTCAAATGGTAGCATTGAGGAAGATCTAGAGTCCAGTGATGATGAACCTTTTAGAGGTTCAGTAGCAAATAGCCTGCTGTGGCACTTGTGCCTTAGGTTTGCCACCATGGATCTAGACCATTTCATTGATGGCTGATTCACCCCTTCCATGTGCGTGGGTCATCCTCAAGACCCCCTAGCAAGTCTCCCACTTACCTCTACTGACTCTTTCCTCCCCTCTTTCTCCTCATTGCATTCAGGCCCTGCACATAGTAGGTACCTTCACTGAAGACTCTGAGTCTTGGTTCAGGAAATCTGAGATCTGGTTTGGGCTCCACTTTAAATTCCCAAGCTCACTCAGTGACCTGGGGGCAAATCTCTCCATCTCAGTTTCCTTCTCTGAAAAACAGATAACAATAATACCTTCTGCAGAGGCTGCTGGTGGATTAAATGGGAGTTTGCCTGTGAAGGGCATTGTGCATTGTAAATGGTCCGTGAATATCAGTTGCTATTTTTTATATACATGAGCTGTTTCAGTTGGAAAAAGGAAGCTGTAGGAGAGGAACATTTTGGAGAAGTTAATGCAATAATATTAAAGCTATTGATTCTACCAACAACTAAAGTATATTTTAATTTTTTATATTCCATTCAAGTATTTCTTGTGAGACCATCACTTCTGGTCTTGTGTTTTCATAACCTAAAAAATCTAGAAATCTTAGGAAATGTAGGCTTTCTTTCCATGTTTTGTTTTGTTTTGTCCTTGAGAGAAGGTCTCACTAGGCAGTTCAGGTTGTCCTTGAGCTTACTTTGTGTTCCAGGCTGGTCTCAAATTTGCAGTGATCCTCCTGCCTCAGCCTCTCAAATGCTGAGATTATAGGTTTGTGCCATCATGCCTGGTTTTTCTTCTGATTTACTCTGTTAAACCTGCTAGGTATAGATTCAGAAAATTACTGAGGGTGAGGAGTCCACCCCTGAGTCCAGGCTGAAGATGAGAACCTTGCGTTTGTATTGTGTTCCATTCCTTAGGTGTGGGTGGTGGGTGCTGGAACCTGTTTTTCCTCTTCTTTGATATGAAGATAATGACCCCTTCTGTCGTGTATGATCAGTAGTACTAACGTGGCCAGAAAGAGCAGCACATGATAGAGGACTAGTAAAAGTACTAGTTCCTGGCCCTGCTCTCAGAGTTAGTGTGGGATTCAGAGAACCTGAGGTACACAGGGGCCAGTGCCACCAGGCTGGCCCGAGGCCACCATCTGCCTTTCTCTAGGAAGCCCCTGGGGTACCCCAGCCCCTGGTTACATCTGCTGACACCCACAGTGAAAAGGGGGTTGCAGGAGCTCCCCAGGGTGGAGGAAGCCTGGGAGTGGAGGAGGCAGGTAAGGCCCTTCCTGGCGGCTCTGGGGAGCTCCTCCCTCCCATGGTTTTCCTGATGGGCTAACAATGGTTGAGGAGAGGACTGTAGATGCGTGGGTGGGGTGAGCTGTGGAGTGCAGGGGTCAGAAAGAGTTTCGAAAGAGTCAGGGCTGGAGGAGAGGTGCTGCACGGGGTGAGTAAGAGAGGAGCTCATGAAATCCTGCAGGCAGGAGCTACCTGGCTGAGTTACCTAAGTGACTCCCCCTCTGCTCCCGGACAAAGGGCCTTTCTCAGATACCAGGAAACCATCATGTTAACAATGAATAATGGTTGATATCTGTAGGACATTTTATAAATTGGAGCATTCTTTTTATCTGTTTTCTAATTTTAACCTCACAAAGAGGCAGCGGAAGGGAAGGCATAGTTCTATTTGATAGATGGCTTGAAGCGGTTAAGAAATGTGACCAAGTACACATAACTGCCGAGCTGGGACAGAAAGCCAGGCCTTCTTGTGCCATGGGTCCCATCACTGAGGGAAGAGTAGGAGTTCTCCAGGCAAGGAGGAACTTGGTCATTAGCACTAGAATTTTCTCCATTAAAAATGTGTAAAATAAAAGTGCTCTCTGGCCCTTATTCCTTTTCAGACTCACTGGCTTTTTTTCTGATTTGAGAACAGAATCTCTGTGTGGAGGTTCACCTGGGTCCGAGGGTCCTGGGAGAAACAGATGTGGAGCCCTGCAGAAGAGGGGCTTTAGGGCGCCCTTGCAGAGGGATTTTCAGAGCTGCTTGTTAATAGGTGACTAAGTGAGGTTACAAAATCACAATCACGCTGTCTGGACATCAGCTGTCACAGCAGGATTAGGGGCCTCTCATCCATTTTGTCTGTATCTAAGAGATCATACTAACAAACACTGTGAACGTGGGGCCTTGGAAAGGCCCCTTTACCCTTCTGGGCCTTAGCTGGCTCATCCCACAGGGATGACATCTGTTCTCCACTCACCCCCACTGCCATTCCAATGACCCTTATTGACTTGCTGTGTGCGGGCTGGTGGAGCAAACATTTCCCGAATTCCTGGAAACCAGTCCAGCTTTGCCAAACTGAATGCTGGCGCTGGTGCCAGCTCTGGCCCTGGTCTCCCTTGTGTCCCTGGGTCACTATTTCTTCATCTGTTACATGCAGAGGTTGTTACATGCCCTTTCAGGGTCCTTCCCACTCATTCTGTGCAGAAGTGAGTTGCCAGGGATGGACTAAGAAGATGGGGAGGAAATTGAGGCTGAGGGGCTTGCTGGGTGGGTGTGTACGGGAGGCTACCAGGTGGGTTGGTGTCAGAGAAGCCAGCAGATGAAAGAGGTCAGTAAAGAGGGATCAAGGCATCTGGCTAACCTAGAAGGCTTGCTCAGAAGAGTTCCCTGAGACCTCAGAGGCCAGTGGGGGGATCCTCCAACGAGGAAGCTAGAGTCAGCCCTAGTCCTTGCAGGTCTGCCTGGGCAAGCGCTTCGCCTTGTGGGTCAGCCTGAAGCAGGCCAGAAAGGGACAAAGCCTCCAGGTGGGTCTTGCTGGGGTGGCCAGCAGTCAGATCAACACTGCAGGAGGTTTAAACTAAGCTCTCCAGGCAAACAGTATCTTTGCTATCTGGTGTTTGGATCCCAGCATGGGGAAAAGGAAGGCAAGGCCACAGCAGCCAGTTGTGTCTGAAGCAGCCTGCATCCCGAGCAGGGAGACTGGAGGAAGAGGACAGGCAGACTGGAGGAACAGGACAGGCAGGCCTGCAGATAAGAGCCAATCTGCTCACTCCCCTGTTCAGGGGCCACTGTTGGTCTTGAGGCGCCATGGAGCCAGCTCCAGTCTAGGTGCTTTGGGAGACCTAGTAACCCCTTGTCCTCTTGTGGCACAGGCTGAGGGTGGAGGGGTCTTGTCTCCTGGTGGATAACGGGAAATCTCTCCTCCATGACTCAGCATCTTTGTGCTGAAGAGTCTGTTTGGCTACCTCACTCCCTCCAGCTTGTGTGGATGTCACTAGCATATATGAGTTCATGTTTTTCACAAAGCTGTGGGTCAGAGGGGGCTCAAGGCAAATGGTGGCTCCTGTTACAGGTTATGGGGTTATTACTCATGAGGCCCCAGCCTCCATGCTGATCTCAGGTAGGATGTGATTAGTCAGATCCAGACTGCGCAGGGAGCCAAGTGAATTTTCTTTTCTTTTTTGTTTACAATCTCAGAAGCCTGATATTCTCAGTTCTCAGAACCAACTCATATCTCTTGCCCAGGGTCCAGGGTAGAAGTGAGGGTGTTGATTTCTGCATCTAGGCACTTGAGTATTCTCAGGAAATGAAATGACACATGAATGGCAGCAACCTCATAAACCATCAGCTGTGGAAAAATGTAACTGTGGGTACCTTTGCCCTAAGAGTTCAGCACACCTGTGGTGGTGGGAGGGGGATAAGAGGTGGGGTAGCTCATGGCAGGTGGTACCTACAGCTGGAGAGGAGAGTCCTAAACATACAGAGTCCCAAGGCAGATCCAGGGGTGCATCCTTTGGAAAGCACAAAACCCTCTGAGAGTTGGTTTGCCCATTTGTCAAACAAGTACCGAAATAACACTGTATGCCTATCTGAGTTGTAAGAACGAAACATGATTTAAATGTTAATGGCCTCAGGGAAACCTTTGGCATGTAAAAAAACGCTCACTGAGTATTATAGAGAGAGAAAAGAAAGAGTGTGACGTCAAGGTCCGGGGCCATCCATCCCAGTGAACTGTCCTGACCTTGAGATGCCAGGATCTGAAAATAGCTTAGGGCGAAGGTCCCCTAAACACTCCATGACTTAGCTCACGCCATGGGGGCAGGGGTGTGTGGTCTAGCAAAAATGTTCTCTGAATAAACTGATTTAAGTTCCAAGAATAGAGGCTGCCGAGTAGGAGCAGTTTCCCAGGAGGCTTGGCCTCCCTCCTCCAGAGCCCACAAACAGTTCAGCTCTTCAGAGCCCAGAGCCCAAAGGCCTTTGGAGGCAGGTGTGAGGGGAGAGGGTGGGTTCTGTGGTCAGAGTCCCAGGCTGGGCACTGAGACTTCTATTCTCCTGGAAGCTGCTGGTTACATCACCTGGAATGCATTTCTGCATTTCTGCACCACGCATCCCTGGGTACAAAGGGTGAGGCTGCAGACAATAGGCTGTGGTCTGGCTGCTTCTGAGCTGTGTGAACCTGAGCGTGTCATCTGACCCCTTGGCTGCGGTCACAACTCTGGGTTGCTCAGTTGCTCCGGAGATGGGAAGGGTGAATGGAAGGGATGGTGTGAGGAGCCGCCTACAGTTCTGTCACAGGGCGGGGACTGGTCACCACCCTGGAGTGGGCAGGAGGGGATTCTAGGATCTTCTCCCTTTGGAGCCAGGCCTTTCTTTGGGGGCTAAGGACAAGCGCAAGCAGCAGTGCCTGCTCAGTTTAGTGGGACTGGGAAGGCTGACCAGAGTGGAGGCTCCGTGCAGAAATTTCCAGTGGCTCTTTGGTGCCACCTTAAGAGAAATGGGTTTGGAGCCTCAGCTCTTCTGTGATCCTGCAAGTCCTACCCCCTTCTTAACAGAAGGAACAAATGAGAATTAATTAGTAAACGTGGCTGTCAAACGTGGTCAGTGTTATTATTAACTTAGTGTGTTTGTTTAAAGGGGGGGCCCTGCTTGCTCCAGTGTGCAGCCTGTGAGTGGCTGGCCTGCACGCCAGGTTTGCTGGGAAATCCTGGAGATTGCTTCCACATGGGAGTTTACAACACAAATAAATAATTGCAGAGGTGGAAAGCCTTGGAGGCAAAGGATAGTGAGTTCTGACGGGCTGTTGCCTTCCTTCATGTAAAGGGAGAGGCGTCCCTGAGGGGAGGAATGGGACCAGGAGAGGGTGTTCCAGGAGCTTAGGTGCCAGTATCTGAAGCTGAGGGCAGGGTGACCAGACAGGTGCCCCCCCCCCGTCTCAGAACCCTCAGCCCGGGGGAGGCACAGAGAGCGCTATGAAGAGGCCACGCAGGCCATGCATGTTCCTGTGTGTCCTGCAGCGGGCATGTGCACAGGCCTCTCCAGGCTGATCTGCCACACAGCTTGGGAAGCCAGCAGGCACACAGTGCTCACTGCACTCACTGGCTGCACCGCTGCGCTACTCACAGCCAGGTGTGGGTAGGAGACTGGTGCAGAAGTGATGCTGTGTCACGCTCAACCCGCTTCATCTAAGATGTGCTGGGGTGAGAAGTTCTGAGGGTAGTGTCGCTGCTCCTGAGGCCACTTTTTTTTTTTTTTTTTTTACTAGGGATCAAATTTACTACCTAGTGCTTGCCAGGCAGGTGCTTGTGCCACTGAGCTAAATCCCTGGCCCTTCTTTTTTTTTTTTTTCCTTTTGTTGTTGTTTCGTCTTGATACAAGGTGTCACTATGTAGTTCAGGCTGTCCTTGAACTCACTTTGTAACCCAGACTGGCCTCAAATTTGCAGCAATCCTCCTGCCTCAGCCTCCCAAGTGTTAGGATTATAGGTGTGCTCCACCACACCTGGGCTCCTAATGCTACTTTTAAAAATTCTGTGGCCTTGGCTTCACTCACTAATCTTTCTTTCTAAATACCGAGTTCTCATGTGACTTTATCTTTCAAGGACTAAAAGGAAGGGAGTCTTGCGCCACCACTTAGTTTTAAATATTCCTCCTCCACTTGCTAGCTTGTGAGTTTAGAAAGGTTGCTTAACTTCTCTGTGCTTCAGTTTCCTCATCTGTACGGTAGAGTGATGCTACCTCTTAGGGTTGGTTTGGAGGACCAAATATATTAACATTCATGAAGCTTTTAGACCAATGCTTAGCCCATGGCAAATGCCAATACATGCTGGTTAAATAAATGAATGAATTCCGGTGGCCCTGAGCAGGGCAGGCTGCTTTAAGCCACTCATCTCTGTATCATTTCCTTTTCCCCAAGCATCGCAGCACACTAAGAACAGCATGCTATGTGCTTGACATTGCTTCGTGGCTCTCCTGATCTCTTGGCTGCTTGAAAGTTCCACCTACATAAAAGCCACCCTGGCTCGAGTGTACTGTGGCTCTGTGAACCAATTTTCCTCACAGGGGGTCCTAAATTCTGTTACCTGCTGTAGTGTTTGTTCTTTGAAAGATGACTTCTGCATCAGGCAGGTGAACCCAGTCCCTGCCTACCCAGGTACCTCCCAAAGGGCTTATTGTCCTGAAGTGAGGAGTGGGCTGTCCTTGTGACTTGTGGGATGAGAGTGTTTTAGGGTGCTGCTGGGCGGATATGCATTAGTGTCTGTAGGTTTTGGGGTGTCTGAGGTGTCTTGGATTTCCATGTGGTAGGCCAGAGTTGTCTTGTACCAATGAAGGACATTTTATTGACCGTCTGCTGATTCCTTGGCTACTTTAATGTGACCCATCAGTAATAAAGATGGTATATCATTGAAAAGAGAGCTGGAAAATAAGAGCCAGTATAAACCAGAAATATGATAAGTAATTGGCAACAGATGTCTCCCTGAAACCCGAGCAGGTTGTGTGTTTACATGCATGTGCATGTGTATTGTGTATTTATCAAGCTTATTTGTGTATTTGTTCATTTAGTGGTACTAGGGATTGAACCTAGCTATAACACCAGTTCACTGAGCTATATCGCCATTCACTTCTTTCTCTTCTTCCTCCCTTCTCCTCCTTTCTCTTCCTCTTCTGCTCCTCCTCCTTCTCCATCCTCTCCTCCTCCTTCTTCTTTTTCCTTTTTTTTTTATTTTTTTAGACAGATTCTTCCTAAATCACTAAGTTGCCTGGGCTGGGCTTGAATTTGCAATTCTCCTACCTCATTCTCGCAGAGTGCTGAGACTACAGGTATGCATCACCATGCATCGTTTGTCAAGCATCTTTAAAAGGTTCATAGCTTGGATATAAAAATCACTTCTGGGAAACCATCCTAAAGAAATTCTGTAATGTTTGCAAAATTCTTTATGCACAGAGATGTCCTTTACAAAGCTATTTATGAAAGAAACCTGGGAGCAACTACATTATCCAGCACTGGGGATGCAGTTATATAAAGCCAAGGTGATGCAGATTTTACTGGTTTTCAATCTTTTGTAGGTTCATGAGTTGCTTGAGAAACTTATTAAAGTGAAGACTCTGGGTCCTGATTCTAGTGATTCTGTTTTAATGGGTCTGGGATGGAATCCAGAAATCTGCATTTTTAACATACCCTGTATGCTTCTAATGCAGATGTTCTACAGTTCAACATTTGAGAAAACTGATCCACTTGATGGAATTTTGCAGTCATTTTAAAACGATGTTTACAGAAAGATTATAGCAGTATGGAGGAATGCTTTGTAAATAAAAAGTATGTAACATTGTATATATGACTCTGTATTCAATTATGAAATACAGCTATGTAAAGCAAAGCAAGCATGTACAAAAATGTAAACAGAGGTGGTATCAGGGTGGTAGGGTTATGGGTATTTTCTTTTTTTTTTTTTCTATATTTTCCAAAATTTCTAAAAGTGAGCATTATTTTATCACACAATCCATAAATTAATACTTTTAAAACAGAAACTGTTGTTGGACCAAAATGACATTCTATGGATTACTCTTTTTTTTGGCATTCACAATAAAAGGTTTGATTTTATCTCTGAAAAATGGAGGCGTGGGAAGCAAAACAATGCCGGGTCTTCATCTGCAGATGGGCCCCAGCCCTTCACGGAAATGCTCTCCTGCAGTGACAGACACTTGGTACATTTCTACAGTTACTGTAGGCACAGTCATCCCCCTTAGTCACTGTTGAGATCAGAAACATTATGAAGGGCTGAGGCCACAGTTTCCCGGTGGAATGTTCAACCCCAGCACTTGGGCCTGGGTTCAGTCCCAGCACCAAAGTACAACTAATACAACAATGGTAGGGTTGATCATTTAGTAGAGCAGAGCAGTCCTAATGCAACTGTAATCAAATATAGAATATTGTAATCCAAATACCATAATCCTTTCTTCAGTCTACCTCACAATCCAGAAAGCTATATTTGTAATCCTATAGAAACATTATTGGAATTCCAACAAGCTAATTTCAATGCAATCCACGGTGAGAGAAAAGACACTAAGATGTATTTAAAGTTGTGGGCAGCCAAAGTGTCCTAAGTCTGTTCCAAGTGAGCATATATGGACAAAGGCCTTGATCCAAGGCCTCTCCAATAATTTATTATCTTGTGAAGAAGGGAGTAGTTTAAGGATGAATGACAGTGAAGATCGTGGAATTACCTGAGCTGGCTAGGCAGGTGGGGAGAAAAGCATCTTTGCAATATGCAGAGAGAATGATATGCCCGAGGAGCAGTCTGCATAACTCAATTAGGTAGCATTTGAATGGTTTAAAGAGGCTGTTGCTTTAGTTTCTGATATGTAAACTTTTGAATCCTGGGAAGTCCTAGTCTCGTATTTTGAGGCTCCTACCTAGTTGACATTTCTGGAGCTGACTGGCTTTGCCATCTCACTGCATTCAACCATTTAACAGGGAGCACAATGCGAGGAAACAGGAAAATTTTGGTTGGTCTTAAAGATTACGTATCAGTACCTCCTCTAGCCTTATTTGCCTTGCTTATAGCCAATTGAAAGGAGAAGGAAATACCATAGCCTACTCTGTACATATCGGTGTGTGTGGAAACAAGGCTTGATTTAACCAATGCTGAAGCAATCGTTCTGCATTCAAGGGGAGCCGCTCAAATTGTCTCCTACAGATGCCACTCTCTGTCTTTCTCTCTCTGTCTCTTTCTCTCTCTTGAGACAGGATCTCGCTATGTAGCCCAACCTGGCCTCACATTTGAGGTGATCCTCTTGCCTTTGCCTCCTGAGTGCTGGGATTACAGGTGTGTGCCACAATGGCTGGCCTCAAAGCCACTCTCTTGAGCATTTTTTAGCTATGACAGTTTGTACAGGACAGGAAGGCCCCTTCTCAAGAAGCTGGAAATGAGAAAAAGTTGATTTCTGAAAGACGTATGCTTCAGTTTTCCAAGGCAGCCATAACAGAAACCCTCAGTCCTAGCAGCTTTTACAGCAGGAATGGATGGAGATCCATTCTGGAGGGTAGAAATGTGAGATTGGGGGGCAGGCAGTCAGTTCCTTCTGATGGCTGTGAGGGCAGGATGTGTTTCAGGGCTCTCTCCCTGACTTGCGTATGGCTGTTTCTTAGTGTGTTTGCATGGTCTTCCCTCTGCCAGTGTCCAAATTTCTTCTTCCTGTATGGATACCACTGAAATTGCATTCGGATCACTGTAACCTCATTTTAACTTACTTACCTCTCTAAGGACTGTATGTCCAACTAGAGCCATATTCAGAGATATTAGGGTTTAGGACTTCGACATATGAATGTGGGAGAGACACAAGTCAGCTTCAGAATGATGCGTTACTAAACCACCTGTGGTGGAATGCAGAGCTGTGCAGACATTTTGTTTCAAGAGTTGAAATGAATGGGTGTCTGAAATGTCCAACTTGACTTTTGGAATGCGTCAGGTAGCTTGGAAATGAAAAGTCAGTGGCAAAGGGCTGCTCCCTAGGGGACTTGGCCGGGGAGGGAAGAGCCGTTTTGACCCAGCATGGCCCCAGTTGCAGTGATAGGCTTGTCTCTCTGCACAGAGATGTATCTATTCTTGCAACTTACAACTCCACGGGTTTGGTCACAGTTCACTGCCTTCCCATCCTGTGCCTGGGGTCAGGGTCAGTGCCCTGTCCCAGCCTCTGCTGGCGAAATGGGATAAGAATTCCTGTCATGTCTGCCCTGCAGGCTGTGGTGAGGGAAGGCAGGGAAGGCTCTGGGTAAGTAGCAAACCTCTTCCTGTCCCCCAAAAGCGGATGGGGCAGTAAACATCCACTCTCAGCTGCAGCAAGTGACCAAGGTGCTGCTATCTCTCAAGGCTGTGGGTTCAGTCATGCTCCCAGTGTCCCAGGAGCCAAGGCGACAGTGATTCCAGCCCCTGCAGCATACATGGAGCTGACCAGACACACTCGCTCAACAGGCCCGTCACCAGAGCCCTCTGTGAGCTCCTAAGAAACAAAACAACTTTATCTGGAAAGTTTATAAATTTGGTATAAAAAAAATCCAAACATAAAAGCCTCCTGTTCTCTAACCCTCTACCTCCTTCCTACCACTCAGATCCCCTCCCCAAATGAATTAAATTTTCCTGATGTTTTTAAGCATAACTATCTATGTAAACATTTACCCTCTAATTTAGTTCACACTGTTATAAAATATAGTTTTTAACTTTAAGAATGATTATGACTTCTTCCCGTGCCAGCTGATGCATGTGGATCTTTTTGTTTGTTTGTTAATTTATTTTTCCTTTAAAGAAAATAAAAACAATAAAGGCAGTGGTACAAAATTTCAAAATAAGATTGTAGGAGAGTAATAATGGTTAGTACATTATGTATTGTTATTTCCAAATTAGTTGCTCTTTTACAAGCTATAGGCATAAAAAATGATCAAATAATATAGGAACACACCTTTTTTTCAAAGAACTAATATCAATTTAGAAGTGTAACTATCTTAACTGTTTTGTGTTTATGTATTTATTTATATAAATATATTTTTAAATATATTTTTATATATTTAATTTATTTTTCATTTTTCCTTCTTTTCTCTCCTTTCCCCCATCCCAGTTATGCATGTGAATCTTCACCTTACTTTTGAAAACTTTTGCATTATATCCCATAAGACTTAACACCATACATTATTTAATTATAATATCCACTAATGCACATTTAGGTTGTTTTCGGTTTTAAAAAATATGGCAAAGGGCTGGGGATATAGCTCAGCAGCACAGCACCTGCCTGGCAAGCGCAAGTTCGTGAGTTCGATCCCCGGTACCAAAAAAAATAGAAAAAAAAGACAAACATGACTACAGTGAATATCTTTGCTCATATACTTGTATGTGTCTTTGAGCCCTTGTGGGAATGGATTTCTGTAGGCTAGAGTTTTAGCACATGTAACCAGGACAAAGGTGATACTCACACTAGATTTTGCAAATTGGTTTTTAAACAAGTGATATAAATTTACGTGTCAAGCAACGTGTCTTTCATGTGAGAGGGATAAAGAAGGAGAGGCAGCTGAGTGAGCAGCAGTTCTACAGCTATGGCTAAATACTTCCCCGGCCTCATCAGGGTTTCTGACTTGCTGGCTCCTTGCTGTTGTGCTTATCAGGGTGCCCCCGTGAAATTCTTGGGGACAGCCACATCCTAAAGGGAGGCCTGTGGCCAAAGCGAGCCTCACCTGGGCTCATGCACCCTATTTCCTGAAAACGCAGCAGATACAGGCTGCCGCCTGTTCCACAGGACAGACCGAGGGCCTCACAGGACACCAGCAGGAGAGGCCCCAAAGCTGTGAGAACGTAACTCTGATAAAGAGGTCCAGAATCTTGTGCTCGGGATCATCTAGAAAGAAACCACTTTTAACCTTAGCATGTAAGTTTTGCATGTCGTGAGATCATACGGTTTTTATTTTGAGTCACACAGCAGACCCGTGCCGTATTTTTAGGGCTGAGGACTTCTGAAGCTCTGCCAGTATCTATCTTCTCCCTGCCCCAAATCATCACTGGCTAAGTGGCTCTCAGGTGCTGGGACTTTCCAGTCCTCCATGGACACCCTGCTTGCTGGGGTTGTAGAGATAGGCCTCACTTCAGTGATGGATTCCGAATCCAGGGTGGTAAAGTGGATTTCATCAGTAAGCAGATGAAAGAATCTAGTGAGGTAGTGTGCACCTGTTTTCTGGACTACTCCAAAGACCAAGGCAAGAGGATCACTTGAGCCTAGAGATTGAAGACCAGTTAGAACAATATTGAGAAACTTTATTCAAACAAACAAACAAAGAAACAAACAAATGGAAACAGGTGAAGGTGCACAGCAGTGTTGGTATTGAAGCAATTTCTTCTCTTCATTAGAAGCTTTTCCCATCTGAATCATAGGGTGAACAGAGTACGACTGTAATGACTTTAAGAAATTATTTGTACTTTTATATTCAAAGTTACAGAGAAACAAGAAGAGAGAAATGTGACATTAGAATTTCACTATCTTCTTAAGCTGTAGCACATATCTGTGCCTATAATAAATATAAATAGGTTTATAATTACTAATAGTTTATGTAACAATAAATAGTTTTTCATCAGATCAGATTGAATCAGATCATACTCATATTTCTCCAAACCAGAGTAAATATGTATTATTCACAATTGGTGAAAAGTCAAGCACTTCTGAGACAGGAGGAGCCCAAGGGTGAGACCAGCCTGCGATACCTCAAAAAAAAAGGTAAATGCTTTGCTCCCTTCTGTAGCTTCTTAATTTTTCCTATTTTATTACCTGTGGGAAAATCCATTCTATGTGGGAGATAGGGGAGTAGAACCAGGTACTTCCAGTGCACACTAAGCATAGATACCCTCTGCCATCACTAGGAATATGACCATTTATCAGGAAAGAGCCAGAGTGTTGCAACCAGTGCTTCTCAGGGTCACCCAGGAGACAGGGCAGATCCCAGGGTTCAGATCCAGGCCCCGTGTGACTGAAGAGCGTGTGACAGCTCAGTGTCACTCATTGCCTCTGTGGCATTGGGCTTTCCCAAGTTGGTGCATTTCCGGAAGACCAGCTCTTCACTGAATTTAAGGCCTGAGTGTGAAGAGAGCCTGGAGTCCCCTACCTTGCAAGTCACTGGATGTCACATGTCTGCAGTGCACCGTCACCACTGTGGGATGTCATCCAGGGCACAGAGGTGGGCACAGAGGCACTAAGAGGTCTTTGTGGTAGTCATGGGTGATATAGCTTCGTGACCTCCTCCCTAGGGCCCAGGCTCTCCTGTGGGTCCTGAGCTCAGAATGTGGGGCACTCCTCTCCCGGGGGGGGCTGGAGTGGTAGCTGCAGAGCCGTACATTTGGGTTCCCTTGGTCCTTCATTCTCTGGTGAAGTTCACTGAGGCTTCGCTCCTCTTCAGCATGGCAGCTGAAGACAGAGCAGCAGTGAGGGCAGGCCTTGTCCGCGTTCTCCAGGAGCTTCCAGAAAGCTGGGACATATGAGCAGCCAGTGAAGCGATGTACCCACCACAGTTCTGTGGGTAGCTGGTGGAAAGGGTACTATAGGCTCGGGAAGTCACACTCACACCCAGACCTTAACGGTGCAGAGAAGCTGGCAGGTGAAGAGGAGGGAAATGGCCGGTATTCACGATGTTTACCGGTATTCACTGTCAGGCAAAGGGCTGGCCACTGAATCCTGTCCACAGTCCTGTAGCTCAGTACTATTAGCAGCCTCTTCTTACGATTGACAAACTTCAGGCACAGAGAGGCAAGTGATTTGTTTAAGGTCACCCAGCTTGGATCCATGGAGGTGGGCACATCTCTGTAAGTCCTGAATTCTGAGGCTGACAGGAGAACCACACGTTTGAGCCCAGCCTGGCAATTGAGTGACTTAGTGAAACTCTGTCTCAGAATTTAAAAAAAAGAGCTGAGATGTAGCTCAGTGTGAAGGTCCTGGGTTCAATCCCCAGTCCTCAAAGACCAAAAGAAAAAGTCTCCTGAATAGAGAGCCCTGGGATGTTTCTGGTTTAAGGATATGACCTCTCCTTTTGTCTTTAGCTTTGCTGTTTGTTTGTTTTTAAATTCTTTTTTTTTGTTTGTATTGGGGATTAAACTCATGACCACACACTTGCAAAGCAGCTGTTTATGCTGCTGAGCTAAATCCCTAGCCATATTTGTTTGTTTTTGAGACAAGATCTACAGACTTGAACTTGCAGACATCCTCCTGCCTCAGCCTCTCAGGTGCTGGAATTACAGACATGTGCCACCATGTCTGGCAAGGATGACCTTTTCAAGTAGACTGAAGCAGTAATCAGGGAGGTGGCAAGTCTGAGACAGGTACTGGGGAATGGCAGACATGCTTAGGGGCAACCAACTGGGCAAATTGGGCCAACAAGTTGGGAGGATGAGGACCAACTTTAGGAGGGTCGTGGCAACAAAGTCTTATTACAAAAGGCTTAAAAAATTAAGAGAGGCCATAATGACTGATAATAATTCTGTTGAAGGAGTTAACTCTAAAAGGAAGAAGAAGAGGATATAGCCAAAGGGTGACCTAGTTCCAAAGGCCTCTTTGGAGGGGATGTACCATTTACCTGAGATGAAGGTATTATGTATCACAAATATATATACTAATTTTAAAAAACTAAAATAATTTAAATAAGATTTTGGAAAAAATCCAAGGTGGTAGGGAGGGATGGCTTTAGACAGGAGGGCCAGTACAGGATGACCAGAGAGTCCTGTGGTAGCAGGTCCTCCAATGCCACTGGGTCAACTTTCTCCTTGTTCTCTCTAAGAGCTGGACAGAGAAGAGAGGGGAGGTAGTGTTTCCCTTTGGACATTGCCAGGGATGAATGGCCTCTCTGGGCTGTGGCCTTAGGATGTCAACAGCCTTCATTGGAGGTACAACCTGAGGAGAGTCGGTTGTACCAACCAACTGGGGGGAGTTTCTCCAAGGCTCTTGTTTGTAGAGTCCCTGGAGTTCTGAGGACATAGGCCAAGGGATTCCTGCAGCTGTGGAATGGTCATGAATCCACTCAGAACAGATGAGATGGCTGTGACGGAATTCCAGTAAGATAATTTGAAACTTACCTTTCAGAATTTCTCATCCACAAAATTGCCCAATCAGGGCCCTTGGGTGATTTACTCTTCATCAAGGTTTGAACCTAAGGAAAGTGTTCCACAGCCTGTTTTGTCCAGCGAGCTGAAGTATATCTTCTCAGCCTGGCTATATTCCACCGATAAAGGCATGCACAAAAAGAAGGGAGGAACTAAATTTGGAGAGCTTTGAATGCAGCAGCAGGGGATTCCCCATTAGAGAAAAATTCCTCTGGTTACCCAAAAAGAATTGGGTAAATGAGGGAGAAACATCAGTGGTAGAAGACAACTAGCATACCACCAGCCTGGTTACTTCATTAACCATTTTCTCATTTAAAATAAAAGTTTTGAAAAATAATATATAGTTATATTACCCCTTCTGCCTTCCCCCCAATTTATTGTAGGTTGTATCATAAATTGTTTTCTTACAAAGTAATAAAATGTAAATGTGGGTTTTAGGGATGCTAATGTTTCAGGATGGCTGAGCATGAATTCCCAGCCAGTTCTGGGCTGAGAGGCCCACGAGGAAGCTACTGTAAGAACAGAGTGGGAGGTGGGGAGGAGAAGGGAAAGCAGAAGTTCCCCATTGTTCTAGTTTGAGAAAGCTGCAGTTTAGGAAACCGTGTGATTTGGTGTGAACAGGAGACCTTCAGGAGGGAGGAAGCACAGGCCTTCCCGAGGCAGGCTGTGTCAAGTGAGCAGCCCCCAGGACAAAATATGCAGGTGTGGGGAGGAGAGGAGTGGCTGAGCTATGCTGGCTCCTCTGCAGGGTGTAGGACTCCGGCTCTGGGAAGCTGAACCTCTCTTCTGCTGAGACCCTTGTGGAAAGGGAGCCAGGAGAGGGCAAGGGAGAAAGGGTGCAGTTCCCCACGGACTTGGTGGAATAGGACACTGCCGTGCCTTGGGATGGGATCACATTTGACCCAGGCGGGATTTTCCAGTGTACAGTGGTAATTGGTGGTAGGCATGGGTTCCCATGCATAAGTCTGTTGTTTGTGAAATGGAGAGTAGCAAAGCTCTAGGGTGGAAAGTTTTCACAGAAGAAGGTGACTTGAGTTTCACAGTTTTGGATGAAATATCTGACTTTAGATACATTTGCAGGAAGGCTGATCTCAGCAGGGATTCTGGGGCCGCTGGGATCACAGAGGCAGGGACGGATGAAGGGTGAGGAGTGTGTGAGGATGTTTAGGGGGTTGCCAAGGGAACCAGACAGACATGAAGACCAGTGGGGTGGGAGAGAGGTTGGGAACCCCCATTAACAAGTAAGAGTTCTATAATAGCCAAGTGCTATTGGGGGAAGGTGATTTGATGCAAAAGAACCTTGAGGATTAGAAAGGCTGTGTGAGGAGATTTGCTCAGTGGCAGGTGGGGCTCGAGGCTTTGAAACTGTGATGGCAGAGATGACTGAAGCAGGAATGATGCTGAGGGAGAATCCTCAGATTGGTAGAGAACTCCCAAGAGGACTTGGGGAGTTGTGAGGTGAGTTTCAAGGATGAGACAGCCCTGAGATACATGGGGTAACAGCTGTGGAGATCCCAAGGTGTGATTTGCAGTTGTTACTGGTCCCTGAGGGCCACAGGGTGCTGCCTGACTGTACTTTTCCTGTGTATCCCTAGAAACTATCAGGCTGTCTATGCAGAGTCGACATGTGTATTTTTTCCTTCACCAGGGACTGAACCCAGGTCCTTTGCACTGAGGTGTATCCCCCAGTTCATTTTTTATTTTCATTGTTTTTATTTTGAGGCATGGTTTTGACTGAGCTCAAATGTACAATCCTCCTGCCTCAGCTTCTCTGGGATTACTGGCATGTACCACTATGCCTCATTATTTGTTGAATGAATGAATGTATGGAAAAATAACTAAAATGTTTAAAAAAAACATTTTGCAGAAAACAGTGTGGTAGTTCCTCAATTAAATATAGAATTATCATGGCTGGGCATGGTGGCACATGCCTATAATCCCAGTACTCAGGAGGCTGAGGTAAGAAGAATGCTGCCAGTTTGAGGCCAGTCTAGGCTATATAATGATAGTGAGTTCAAGGACAGTCTGAACTACATAGTGAGAACTTGTCTCAAAAAACAGAAAACAAAACAAAACAAACAAATAAAATACATACATATATGTGTGTATGTTATATATATATATATATATATATATATATATATATATATATATGTGTGTGTGTGTGTACATACATGTATGGTTATCAGATGATCTAACAATTTCATTGTTTGCTGAATATTCAAAAGAATCAACCCAGGGACTTGAATGAATATTTGTGTGTCCACATTCATATCAGCATTGTTGACAGTAGAAAAAAGATGCAAACAACTCAACTCACCATCAACAGCTGAACGAGTAAGTGAAATGTGGGAAGCCATACAATGGAATGTCATTCAGTCTTAAAAAAAGAAGGAAATTCAGCCACATGCTACAATAAGGACAAACCTTGAGGACATTGTGCTAAGTGAAACAAACATCACAAAGGACCTAATACTGTATGGTTCCATTTATAGAAATATCTAGAATGGTTCAATTCATAGAAACAGGAAGTAGGTGGCCAAGGGCAGGGGGAAGAAAGGCATGTGGAGCTGTTGATCAGTGAATGTAGGGTTTCATTTTGAGAAGACAAAAGACTTGTAGATGAGGGATTCTTGCAAGAGGTGGTGGTGAGGTTGTGTGACACAGGAATTTGATATAACATATAATGACCACAGTAAAACAGAGGAAAAATCACAAACCTCAAATTGGCACAAACAAGAGGTACTGAGCAGCACAGACACGTGCTAGGATCTTTCTTAAGCCCCCCACAAGCTTTTGTCACATCCTGCTTGCCGTGACCGTGGGAAGCACGCAGTCTTTTCCCCAGCAAATGCCGGGCAGCGCAATAGGTGCTTTACCTCCATGACTTCTTACGGGGAAAACCCTGCAGTGTGGGTTACTAGGTTCATTCACATATGCAGAAATGAGCCTTGGAGAAAAAGAGAAGCAGGCCCCGGTCAGCAGGTGCCTGAAGAGGCTCACAGCTCAGGTCTAAGGGAGCCCAGAAGCCACAGGGCATACTTATCCCATGAGCCCCAAGGTTAGGAGACTCACAGAGCCGTTAGCAGGGCTCAAGCATGAGACAGATATCAAGTACATAGTGTATACTCAGCATTCTCCTTATGATTAAGATGTAGAAAATACGAGTCCTGCCCTTGTGGTGTTGGCTGAGGTGCATAGGGTCACACGGCAGACATCAGTACAAAACTATCTAGGAATGTGTGGCTTCTGGGGGGAGTGAGGGTGGGGTCAGGCTTCCTAGGAAGGAGTTGCTGAACCCATATTATGTTCTGTGTGGCAAAAAAATCTAATTACATAATACAAATGATCCTAACACAAACTCACAATCCCTTATCTGCAAGTTTGAAATCCAAAGATCTAAGATCTCAGGAAAAAAAGTTGTTTTCCCAGGAAAAAAGACTCCCTCCCTCTCTCTCCCCCCTCCCCCCGCGCTTTCTTTCTCATTTGGAGCTAAAGCGCTCAGCTCTGGTCTTTACCCCCTCCCAAGCTCTGCCACACTCATGGCCTGCTCAGGTCTGTTGCCAGTGCCCTTTGGGCTGAAAGAGGAAGCTACCCTAGAAGATCCCCTTCGCCCACTCTGTAGTCTGAAGAGGAACCTGGATGTGATTTGGGTTTTTTGAAGAAATTTGCTTTGATGTGGTCCAATCTAACTTCTTCATTTGCTAGTTTGACTGGGACCACAGGTGACTATACCTTGACCAAAGGGACTGTCTCAGCCAGGGACCTCTGAGGTGGGATTTCCCAGCCCTGGCTTCATGACTCTTGGGTGTAGCCAATTACTTCCAGAACTGCTGGGACCTTTTCAAGGCAAAATTTAAATATTGAAATAAACATTCTACAAAAATACACTCTTGGGAAAAAAGTAATCTTACACCAGCCACTTTTTTTTTTTTTTTGAGAGTAGAGAGGAAAAGAGAATTATGCTTTTTAAAGATACCAATACCAGTATTCTATACCATGGGCAAGCGAACAGTGCATTGGGCAGCTCTGGATTCTAGTCTTGGCTTTCTCATCTCCTTATGGTGTCACTTTGGACAGGTCTCTGGAGTTCCTGACAAAAAGGGGATAAAGGTAGGTCTACTTGTTTGCTGGGAGGCTTGAGCAAAATGGGGTCCATTGGTAGAATTTGCAAATTCTAAAGCATGATGGTGAGAGGATAATTCTACCTCTTTATCATCCTAGAGCAGAAAAATCTTCCTTCTTACTTGTTTTTATTCTGCTCCCTCAGTGGAGGGGGATCTGATAAGCCTCCTCAGGGCTCCTGATACTCATACTTCGCTCTAGGTCATGATTTCCATGTTAGTCAGTCTAAGCACCCAAATTTCAGTGGCTTGAACAGTTAAGCTTTCTTTCTTGCTCTGATAAGGCTGGGATGAACCTCTTCCATCTGGTAGCCAGGCTACCCTGGCTATAAGCTCACAGTGGCAGGAGATGAGAGGATTGAGATGGTACATCATCTCCTAACTATTAGGTCCAGAAGTGACACATATATACCACTTAGAGTCCACTGGCCAGAATTATTCAGAGATTCCTCTCAAACTGCACTGGAGTCTAGGAAATGTTAGGGCAGTGCTTGGATATTTAGGTGGCCACCAATAGACTTTTCCTCAGTTTTCCCATCTCTAAAATGTGATGGTTGAACTGGCTGACCTCAGAGCTGGCACTACCCAGCTGTTTTTCTAGGACTGTGTGAGCCAGAGGCCCAGAAGTTGGTGACCCACAGCTGGTGGTGTTGCCTTGGATTGCTGTCCCTGGGAGACACTACACTTTTCCTCAAGTATCGGTTTTATTTCCTCACTGTTTCCCAGCCCATCATTGAGCTCTCTCCTCTCTGCTACCTCTGCAGGAACTCTCAAGGCCCAAATATGTCCAGCCTGTGAGGTTCAATAACCCCAGACCAGTGCAAATGTTTTCCCTTCTGGAAGGAATGAGCCCTGGCTTGGAACAGGTCAGTGATGAGGAGCTAAAAACCAGGATGCTGTGAGTTGAGACCTCCTGGAACCACTTGATCCTGGGGTGCTGCTTTCTTTCCTGCATCACTCCTTTGCTTTTTCTTCTTTCCTTTCTATTTGGGTATCTTCCCACCCCTGTTTCCCAGTCTGGTGAGATTCACATTGATCAGTAGACAAGTATCAGCTGAATGTTTAAAGATATACACATATCTTTAAAGGCAGCCTCTGAATTGGCACATCAGGCATTTGCCATGGATGCAGTGCTCCTTAGCTTCAGCAAGGGCATGTGACAAAGCCCTCAGAAGGAGGGGCTGAGGTGCTCGTGTGGAGCCTGGGCTATGGCATCAGATCACATGCTGTTGGTCTGACCTCACAAACAGACCCGCTTCTGCCTACTTCAGGAGGATTGATGTTCACCTTCAATGTCCTTTTTGTTAGCATATCTTCACTGTGGTCACCTGGCCTGCACACTGGCTCTCAGCAGGAATGTCACTGGCCTTTGCATATGGCTTTTCCTCAGTTCCTTATCACTGCTGAGCACCTTGCTAGCCAGAGTTTCTCCCCTGAACAGAGTGCAGGGCTCCCAATCCTAAGTGGTTCTGTACATCAGAACTGAGATGATTAGAGAAGCCTTCTCTCCTGTGCCCTGTCCGAATTTTTGATACAGAAATCTGTGAGCAGAAGAAAATGATTGGTGTTTTGGTGTTTAATAGCACCAAGTTTGAAACTCAGTGGTGCCTTGGTTCATGAACTCAATTCTCTCCATGATTCTGGTCACAAACCAAACTGAATGAAAGCTAAATTAAATTTCCCCATTCAATGTTGACCCTAACCACTGAATTTGATTTGGTACTCATTCAACCCGATTTATGACCAGAATTGTGGAAAGAACGAAGTTCTCGAACCAAGGTACCATGGTAGTTTATTTAATAGCCACTGATAACTGGAGAACTTCCTCATCTCTGTGTCTGCCATTAATGTGAAGATGGATGGATCAGTGTCAAACCAGAGAGAGAAGTCCCTGGCTTGTAGGGAGCAACAGCCATAGTAACAAGAAAGATTGTAAGATTTTTGGGAAATGGTGGATGTCACAAATGGAGATAAGCAGGGCACAAGGGCTGGCAACTGGTGCATTTGGCCTAAGCTCCCCCATCTGGTGATCTAGCGCTCTCGGCAAAGGAGAGGTTTTCTTGGCCTTGGCCTCTGTTTCTTTCTTCAGCAGCATTCATGGCATCATTCTGCCCTCCTCTCCAGGACATTCTGAGCATCTCATACCTACCGCATTGTGGTCAGTTGATATGGAAATGCACCTCTGCTATCCTCCATCAGAATAGATTTCTTACCAACTTTAAGATTCTTCAGTTATCTCTTGGTCTTCTCCTCTGCAGGTTAAATGACACTAATTCCCATAATTAATTATACAATGTGGTCATCACGACTTTTTTTGAAAACACTCCAATCATCTCTTAATTTTTAAGGCTTCTTCTTTTTTTTTTTTTTAAGCTAGAGGCTAAGCCCTGAGTATGTAGAGACAGACAAAAAAATTGCTGCATGGTTTCTCTCCACTTCTTTGCTTGGATTCCTGTTTAACAATCATTGAAATCTCTCACGTGTCACTGTTATTTGCCGTTTATGGAACACCACCATGCTTCTTATCTCTGGCCATCAGAACTTCTCGGTGATCTTATTATTTCCACTGATTCAGGTTACTCTGGGCCCACTGCCGTCTTTATTTAGATTGTCTTTATTATACCTGTGGGCAGATTTTGTAACCAGGCCTTAGCACAGGTTGATTTGTGGGTTTCCTTTAAAAAAGGTCAGTATGAAACAGGAAGTGTGACTAAGAAAGTCTACTTCCTCCGTGAAACCTCACTTCATTAGCTGGAAAAAAAGGTGCCTATCTGCTTCCCCTCGACTTAATCATGGCCTAGACACGTTTCATAACAGCACATTTTCCCCAAACACTGGAACGTACCCACTAAGGCTCATGTGCGCACTGAGTAGTGATTTGTCAGGTTTGCTCTGTTGGAGGCCTGTGCTCACGCCCCATGTGCTGTCTGTCATATTCTTCTTAGAACCAGAAGGTGGGCAGGACCTGAGAGGTCACGGTGAAGCTCATACCCTCTAGGGCACAGTGATATCAACCCAATCAAACCACACGCCCACCTTGCTAAACATCTTTCCTTTATACTACATGAGCTGGGCAATCTTGCAGTGTGGTTACTTGGTCATCAGGATAAGATTCTGGATGAATTTACCTAGGATTCCTGACTGCGGCCTCGTTGGGAGGCAGTAGTTGCTGTCGTTTGGGCCACTTGGCTCATAACCTTGTTTCTATTTCCTCATCCATAAAATAGAAAGCTTCTAGTCCTTACCTTATGGAATTATCATGAAATGAAAGCGAAGGAATACACACGACGCATTTAGAACAGTCTTGGTGTGTAATTGCTCTGTCTGTTAGCTATTATTATTCTGGTGGGTTGTTGAGCTTTCCTTCCTTCTATTCAACTTGATGAGAATCTGGCACTCATCTCTGGGGCTGTGAAAATGGCCACATTGAGTCTCCATCTTAACCTTGGCCAATCTCCCAACAGTCAGCAGTTTCAGAGCTGAAAGAAATAATACAGATGATCCCCTGCAGAGTCAGCCCTGATGGGGTTCAGGGGTGTCTTTTCAGATAGGACATGTGGCAAGGACCCACCCTAAGATGGCCCATTCTAGGAACTGTGTACAGTGCCCACTTCTCAAGGACTTCTCCAGCGTCCATTCAGGCTTGGCCACCAGTACCATTACTAGGAGTCTGGACTGAGGAGCCGGAGCTGGAGCCATCATATGCTTTGAGAGAGTGTGGGAGTGGTGGGAGAGGAAGCCATTGTAGGGATCAGGCACACTGAGGCCCAACTTGACCCCCTTCTATCTGCTACTCTTACTCCCAGAGTCTTTGCTGGGAAAGTCCTGAAATGAGGGTTAATCTCCAACCCTAAAAGTCATGTAGACACTTCTACACTTCTAGTTGCTTCATTCTGCCCAACAGCTTCCTGAAAACGTAGACTTGTCAAAGCAGAGGAGGGACAGACAGTCCCGCAGTGTGGGGTTCTGTGTCAGCAGGATTACTAGGGGCTGAAACAGGCATGCAGCTGCACATGTGCGAGGAACTTAGCAAAGCTCAAGTTGTAACAAGGCTCATTTCTCTGCACACTGAAAAGTTCTTGAATTATGTACCAATCTGCATTCTTCCACTGCCTTCTTCCAGTGTCAGTGTGAACTCCTGGACTCTGTGCCAGTCCATGGCTGTCCTTGTCCCTGTCTCCACACCTGGGCCTAGGACTCCTTTCAGGGAGCGAAGCAAGTGTGTCCTGGTATAGTGACAACCTTTGTACTCCTGTCTACTCTGCACAGGCACTTTCTTTTTCTTTCTTTCTTTTTTTTTAATCGGCACTGGGGATCGAACTCATGACCATGAGCTTGCAAGGCAGGTGCTTATGATGCTGAGCTAAATCCCCATCCCCAGCACAGGCACTTTCTGTCCTCAGATTTCTAGGTGAGTAGAACAGTAGCCCTTAGTTGGTGATCAGGGTAGACACTGGTCACAGCTGGCTGTTTTGTTGCAAGTGGAGGGGGTCGCTGGTTTCTTAGAAATTTCTCTTCTGTTCCTGAGATCAAAATAATTCTTAGGTTTTATATGGATCTCTGCCTGGAATGCATTCCATCTTAAAGCACAGGGCAATGAACCAAACTTTTCATTGATTTCTAGCTGATTTGCAACAAAGTTAAATTCCTAAGTGAAAAAAAAATTACGTGAACTTATAAATGGGGTTGTGAGATAGCTCTCATTCATCAACTTAGAATTTAGAAACATCATGTCTTGATTTGCCTGTTTCTTACTTGTGTTCCAAAGTTCTTTATGCAGATCTGGGAAGAAACAGTAGGGGGAGAAAAGCAAGCATTTGTTTGGGGGTTTGAAATGGGAAGAAAAATAGGCTTTGCAGCTCTCAACATTTTACTCCTTGAATATTTTCTAAGCCTGAGAAAATGGCTCCAGTGGTCTCCCAACTGTCTTGAAGCTGCGTTGCTTCACTTTTCCTCTAGCTCTGGGCTCAGTCCCAGCCCAGAATATCCACCGTGTTCCCCGCCTCCTGAGTGTGGGTTGTGGGGAAGATATGTGTGCAGCTAGAGGCGGTGGGAGCCTCACTCCCTAGTGGAGCTGAGCGGGCCACACGGTCTGTCTCTCCCAATTAGTTCCCCCAAGGGAACAAAGCCTTATTTCTTTCCTTTCTTGGTTCCCAGGCACTGGCTGAGGAATAACAGTCATCAGCAGCTCAGGGGTTAAACATAAGCACAGCGAGGGGGAAAACAAGCCAGGCAGCTGCAGGGGCTCCTCAGAGCCCACTCCAGGCTAAACAGAGGCCTCAGCAACTCCTTGGAGACTTGAACCCTGGGCGATGGAATTTTCCCTCGCATGGAGACTATTGTCCTCTGGAAAGGGCCAGGCCAGAAGAGGCCCCGGGAGCGAGATCTCCCTGAGTCTCAGTCAGGGAGCTCCTGAGAGCCCAAGGGCTCCGTCCCACCCAACTGGGCTTGGGTGAAAAGGCACGGTGTGGGGGTGGACACCCCCTCCTCCATAGAGAAAAAGTAGGGGAGGCTTGTGGGGAGTTCCAAAGACCTGGGCACCAGTTGTCCTGGGCCCTACTCCTTAGCCCCAACCAGTCTGGTCACTGGGATGGAATAAAAGGGCTTGGTTCCCTTGGCAACTGAAGGGGATCCGGTTTTTCACCGAATGCAAGATGGGTGTGGGGGGAGGAAGGAAAGGGAGGTGGAAATGGGGACAGGGACTGGGGGAGGGGGAGAGGTGGTAGGGGCAGCCTGTTTACTATGGCTGTTGAGTTTGAGCTTTTGTAGGTTTTGGCCTGGGAAATACAGGAGACCCTAAGTGTGGGGGTGTTCTTGATGGTTCTCAGTTCTAGGGCATAGTCAGTGGTCCGTGGTGGGAATGGGCACATGTAGGCCTCACCTTGATCTCGGGGATCTTGGGACAGTGACACAAAGCCTACCTTCAGGAGTAACAAGGCAGGGTCCTGTTTTATAACTGAAGCCCCTGGAGGTGTTGATCGAGGCTCAAGCCCATCGAAAGCTATTTGTGAAGCAGAGATTAGAATAGCAGGCGCCTGTCTCCTGGGTCTGATCTCACAGGACTAGACAAAGTTATTTTTAATATTGAGCAGGAAAGCTGCTGAAACACAGACAAAATGCAGAACCGGGGCTGATTTTGTCTCAAGCACTCGGCTTTGGGAGAGGATTTTACAGTCTGTCCACATAGTGAACAGCTGGGTTTAGCCTCTGAAAACAAGTGATAAACGCAGGAGATTTTGTCCCAGGGCTCTGGGATCAGAGGTCCTAGCACATGCTTAGGGACACAGAGGTAGAAGGATGCTTGAGGTTTATCTTGTGAGGGCTCCTACCAGGACACTGACAAAGGGGCCTTGTGTGACATCTACCAAATGGACAGAAGAGCTGGGCCAAGAAATTGACATGGCAGTTTAAGAAGAGAGATGAAAAAGCTGGGCTGGTGGTACACCTCTGCAAACCCAGCACTCTGGGAGGCTGAGGCAGAAGAACTGCAGGTTTGAACCCAGGCTGGGCAACCTAGTGACTTAAAACACTGTATCAAAATAAAAAATTAAATATTTGAAAAAGGCCACCCTGGGTTAAATCCCTAGCAGAGAAAGGGAGAGACAAGAGACAGAGACAGAAAGAGCCAGAGGCAGATAGTATTCAAGAGTCTCAATGTGACTTTTTGAAAACTGAAAACCAAACCAAAACAAAACCCAAACTTCGTGGAGTAGCAGATGAGAAGCGGGTGGGTTCCTGGCTGCTTCTGGTGAACAGGCTGGCTGGGTTCCTCTATTTCTGTCTGAGGACCTGGCAGTGGGGGCAGTGGGGGAGCTCACCCTGTTTTCCTGAGAGTGCGCTTGGGGCTGTCACCACCAAGTCCTTCTCCATGGATTCGTGGGTCAGTTCCTTCCGAGCCTGGCTCTGATGGATGGGTGCCTCCGAAGGACACAATTTGAAGAAATCTAGGCATGGATCAGGCAGGTCCCTGACAAAGACACAACCTGGAGATACAACTGCAGCTTCTCTGCATGGGTGTCCTGAGGCCAACTGGGCAGGTATCTGCTTTAATGATCACAGATGATACCAATAGGAAGATCAAGGAATCCCTCATTGCCTTATTAATTTACTTACCCATTGGAGAACCCAGTCAAGGCAACACAGAATAACAACACATTCAGGAAACACAGAGAATGGCAATCAGAGAAAAGAAACACTCACTTTTGCTCTTTTGCATGTTCATGGCCCCATTTAAGTTTTATGACCATGTAGTGAAGTTGGTATGATGATCATATCCATGTCATAGATAAGAAGATTGAGGCCTGGTTAGGTTAGCAGACTTGAGCAAGATCACATAGCTGGAGGTGGAAAAAATGGGGTCTGGAATCCTTTCTGATTATCCTAGATCTGTAGAACAGCCTGTCATCAGTCACAAAAGCACTTTCAAATATAAAATCTAAGTTTCTCCAAGCCACTTATTAAAGCAGGAGATTATTCCCATTTCCAGCCACAGAACTTAAGGTCATGGAGTTTAAATGACATCTCCCAATCGTAAGTCTGGTGTGTTGGTAAATCTCTGTCTGTCCTGGGGCTTTTCCCACAGTGGCCTGTTGCTGATTTCAGGTTCTATTCTCAGATCCAAGACGATCTTCATGTTTCACATCTACTCATTCACTTACTAATTGTGACATACAATTCATGTTTGCTAAGCACCCATCATGAACGATGCATCAAAGAGAGTGGAAAACAAATTAGACTTTTGAGAAGTCCTTGTGAGGAAAGAAGTTTTATAATGTCACTGTCTTATGTCCAATGTCGCCACTGTCAGTGGAAAGTTTTTTCAATCAATGTGCTAATTGGTGTGTTTTTATTCCATAAATAGGCACATTCACAACAAGGAAACTAAAATATGAAGAACTAGTGAGTCACAAACATTTCCCAGATCCTTTACTCTTTAAAATGGACAGAATGATTCAGTAAGGTCTGGCTGGACTCACAGTGACACCTGCGTGAGACCCTTCCAGTTCCTGGGGGCAGAGGGAAAAGTGTAGGCTGAGGCTATCTCTAGCTGCTCACTTTGAACAGGTCCTCTGCTGGGCTGGTGTTCCTATTACCCCACTCCTGGCAGTGCATCGTGTGGGACCCTCCGGTGGATAAACTTCCTCTCCATATCTGATTTCACAGCTCAGCTACTTCCTGGACAGGACCAAACTCTCTTCTGATGCCTAAGCTCAAGGGGTCCAAAGTCAGTGTGTGTGCTGGTCATGTTCCTGCTCACCCACCTGCATGAGATCATGCATTAAAAACACATGATTTCTCATATGGAACTACACTGGGGAAAACCCAACCCCCAACGGTGCTGGTGACAGAAGTCACCAGAATATGTACAGGGAGGTAAAACATACTTGAAGACAAGGGGACATGTCTATTTGCTGATGAAGTTTCCATCCCTGTCCACATAACCTATATGGAAAGTGGAGCTGATAAAGGAATCCTGGGGGCAGGATATTGAAGGGAATGAGTTGATTCAAGTGTTCATTCAACAAGGTCAGTGCTTAGAGCTCTCCACATTGTCTGATGCTGCTGTTGTTTCTGTGGAAATAAATGCCTACAATTGACTATGGAAAGAAAAGATGGAATTGTAAAATTATTGAAACGTATAAATGCTTTATAAATTTCCTTATGTGACTAGATGTACCTGGAACTCAGGTGGATCTGACTTAACCCCTGGCCCTCCCCATTGTACCATAGCAGACATTTACCAGCTGGATCTTAGGGAATTTAAACTGTCCAGAATTGCAGAAGAATCACATAGATTTCAGCACTTGATCACTAAATTATGTCTTTGTGCTTTGACTCTAATAATGCTAATGCCTACCTATACAAGAATTTTCATAACATTGATTCTTCTATAGGAGCTCATGAATGAGTCAGCAAAGAAAAGTCAATTACATAACAATAGCTACTGTTTCCTAGATGCCTTGTGCCAGGTTTTGGAATAAAATTTGAATTCCATTTAACTAACCCTTGCTAACAACTCTGAGATGCATTCTAAGCTTCATTTTATAGACAAGAAAACAGAGGACTCAGAAATAATATTCAGAAATGTTAATTGCAGGGCTGAGGATTTAGCTCAGTGGCATAAGCGCCTGCCTGGCAAATGCAAGGTCATGAGTTCAATCCCTGGTACTGCAAAACAAAACAAAACGTATTAATTACACAGCTCATAAGGGAGAGGCTGAGATTTGGAAAAATCTGGTTAGGTGTCGTAGGTTTCACTGCCTTCTAATCTTCTAAAAAGTCAGTTCCTCTGACTTTTGAAGGTAATTAACTCTAGGCATCAGAAGAAGGTGCGTGCTTTCCTCCTCTCTTCCTCTTCTAAGCAGGAAGAAAACAGGTCCCACCTGTCTTTATCAGAGACTCAAAAGAAGGGGATGTGAGGGAAGCAGCAGGGTTGAGTTAACCCTGTAGATAAACCATGAGCACCTTTGTGAATGAGCCACTGATTCCCCATCTTTCTTTCCTGTGTACCCAGTTAAACCCCTTTTCTCTTGGGGGTCCCTGCTGCAGAGGAAATCAGCCTTTTCATTTCTTCCAAGGCCTTGGGAGGATCATTTCCCACATGAAATGCAGCACTGTATATTCTAGAGAGTGTTTCTCCCACAGTTTTGACACCCAGTGGGAGGATGAGAGGCCCCGTAGAATGGACTGCACCATAAACCGGGAAAATCAAGGAAAGCCCTTATCAGAACAATGCTTGATCATTTCTAGTCTTGCTAGGCTGAGCTTCTCAGAAGCAAGCATCAAAGGCCAGACACCTGGCTCTCTAACGACCTTCCTCCATTTCAGAGGTGTGTCCCTAGGTTTTTATCACATGGACAGTGATCTTCTAACGTCAGTACTGGGCTACTGGTCAAAGGTTTGTGTGTGCGTTTCATTAAATAGATTATGTAGTTGTCAACCATTGCTAGTACAGTATTTCATAACCATTCCCCTGGGTGTTGTAATTAGACTCTTTTGCATTCTCAAATTTTGATATATGATGTTTAAAAAAATAGGATACTCTGGTTTTAAAATCATGCAATTTTGCCCTTTCTGTGTTTGCCTGGGAATATAAAAAGGAGTTGGGGAGAGGTCTTTCTTCTGGTATTTTTAGTCATAATACCTTTTCCCCCATTTAACATTATTTTTGGCAATCAGTTCTAGCATGATATAAATTTCCCTTAAAAGAATTAAAACCTGCTCTTATTACTGAGGCAGGGATTACTCTCTGTTTCATGGACAAGATTATTGCCTAACATCTTAGCAATTTTTGCCTCCCCACCAGAAACCGTACTTCCATCGTAACACAGCAAAAACATCTTCACAGATTTATTTGGTAAAGATTCTGTTCAAAATCTCTGGGTACTGATTAACACAGCTTGGCTGACTGACAATGGGTGTAACTTGGGTTTAATAAACCAAATAAGACCTTTGTCTTGTTTTGCTGGCTGTTCAAAATTGCCTCTACCATAAAATCATTCAGCCTCCAACGAGAATCCAGGATTCTTTTTATAATGACCCCGATTTTATTTTTTTGCTCTTGAGGGACTGCTGAATGCAAGTGGGGGAGCTGGCAGGCAAGGCTTAGAACGTGAGAGAGTGTGTGTGTGTGTGTCTTTACTTGTGCGCATGCTCACAAGAGTACTCTTCCCACTGGGCACTGAGCTACAGGGAATGGGTGGTGGAGTAGCTAGTTTTCCAGCATATCAATAGATAAGGCTTGAACATGGATTGTTTGTGCCAACTTTTGCCCATGTCTCTTTCTCCTATACTGGCTTGGGTTACTTTGCCTAAGTGGGTACAACCAGGGCTAAGGAAGCTCCAGGAGTTGCCTGAAGGAACAACTCTGATGTCCTCATGGGCAACTGGAAAACACTTTAAGTTCAAATATGTCACTGAATTAGCAGGAAACCAGTCCTGTCCTGGGGAAATGCCTTGGGCTCATTCTGGGTTTGAGTCAACCACATTATTTCCATTCTCTAAAAATACTGAAACTTGATAAAACTTAAAAAAAAATCTGTCCGTTTGATAGTGTATGACTTATATTCCTCCTCCAATGAAAGAATCTGCAAAGGTGTCACTGAAACTCTGTCTGTGCCTTTGGGTCATCCCTGAGATGAACCTTTTGCCTCTATTCCTGACATAGATCTAGTTTTCAAGGCCAAAGAAAGAATCCTTGGAAAGACTACACATCACAGATTGACACCATCTCTGACCCAGTTTTGTGTTGGAGAACAGTTTACTGGGAGAAACTGGGAATACATAGCCTGGGGAGAAAGACCCCCGGGGACCAAATTTCTTTCACAAGAAAGAGGGGACCAAATTTATAGCTTTAAACTACACAAAGCACTGGTCACAGAGGAGAGGAAAAACTCAAACTAGTACTGAGGGGTAGGAGTTTACGGAAGGAGTATTTGGTTCAACATAAGGACTGTGTCTTTAAACAATGAATGGAAAACTTCCTTGGAGCTGCTGAGAAAGGGCCACCTCTGGGGGCTGTCCACATAGAGAGCAGCAGGGAGTCTGTGTCATGCCTTCGAGAGGTAGGCATAGGTCAACTGATGACCTCCCAGCTTCCTTCCAGCTCTGAGATTATATGACTCTATATCTGTAATTTTCCATTTCTCTATTAAGAAGAAATTTTCCACATCAAAAATGGTTTTCATGTTGGATTAAATTTGTGGGATGGTTTTTTTCTGTTTACTTTAACATGGGGCTTACTGTTTTGTCCTAGTGGCTTAACAAGACATAAATACATCTGAGATATTTACTGAGGAGAGGCAACAGGAACACATTGCTAGGTGAGGAGGTCTTGCTCCTTTAAAACTGCCAAATCCAGTGTCTGAAATTCCTCCATCAAAAGACTTGGACACTTGAATTTACCCTGATCCTAGGTAGCAGACATAACATCAGCAATCCAGAGCCCTCCCAGTCCCAATGCCACAAGTCAAGTGACATTATTACCTCAGTTCTTTACCCCTTAGGCCCAGAAATAACTTAATGGAAAGTAGCAGTCTCAGATATTTTGTGGAGATAGGGATTTTGCCTTCTTTAACTGAAAGAAGGCTGAGCTCACTTGAAAGTATCTAAATCTAAATCGCTCACAAAGCCTTTGGAAGTGAGGATTAGGGACTAAAAAGGCAATGATGGTGGCTTGGCAGTGCTTGTGGGTCTCCTACCACCAGCTGCTCAGCAATGACAACTCAAGGTGGGCTCTTCACTGCCTGCTGCTCTGTCCTTCCATTTGTTACACACAGGCCTTCCTTAAGGCACAGGCCATATTGTCTTCCTCGGAAAATGGTCCCAAACAAGGGAAATAAAGACGGCATGGCAAAATGACTTGGCCAAAGTAGGTGCTAATGGCTGAATTGTGTCCTGTCATAGATTGAATCCCAACTCCTTGTGCCTCAGAATGTGACTGTATTTGGAGAGAGGCCTTTGAAAGAGCTGGTTAAGTTAAAAGGAGGCCATTAGGTAGGCTGTGATCCAATACAACTGGTGTAGGCAGAAATTCAGATGCACAAGAAAGACAACAAGGGTGTGCACACTGCAAGAAGGTTGCTATCTACAAGCCAATGAGAGAGTCCTCACTGATACAAAATGAGGCCTCCCATGGCACAAAACCTGCTGACACCTTGATCCAATGCCTCTCCCTTCAGAACAGTGAAACTAGAAGGTTCTGTTGTTTAAGCTCCCCAGTCTCTAGGCTGTAGTTATGGCAGCCCTACCCAATGAATATAGCAGGCTTTGGCAGAGCTGGGATTGAGGCTCACAAGTTGAAGAACAAGTCTTTGTCTTCATGGAGCTCTGGGCAGCAGTTAGGGCAGCTGTGAGCGCCTCACTGACTTGACAGGGCACCCTAGTGAGGGGAGTCACCACATTGCAGCATTTACTTTCAGCTGGAAGTGCCTTGCAACTGTCAAAAATTCCTTTGCCAGTGCCAAAGGCCTAAGTAAATATGTGCTTCTCCCCACGGGTTTCCTAAAGATTGCTACTCAAACAAAGCTATTGTAGGGGTTTGAAAGCACTCATTCCTTCTGATATCAGACCCGAGATTATTGTTCCTATATCAAAGACTAGTGAAGGTCAGCCAAGCTCAGGTACTGCAAGGGTTGAACCTGGGTCAACCCTTGCTTGGGAGTGTCCTGCCAATACTATTTGCACTAGGAAAATGTCCCCCATGGGAATGCAGAAGAAGGCAATTTCCTATATGCTTTGGTTTAAGAACTGCTAAGGCAAAAACCACTCAGTGTTCTTTGTGTAATTCATGTTACCCATGATCGTGTTTGTCAGTTCTCACCAGTCTTCTCAAAACTGTGAAGTCTTTTTTTTTTTTTAATCGGTACCGGGATCAAACTCACGACTGCGTGCTTGCAAGGCAGGCACTTATGCCACTGAGCTAAATCCCCAGCCCCCAAAACTGTGAAGTCTTACTGGTAAAGGAGAATGCAGATTGTATAGCTGTTTACTTGTATTTTCAGGGAGACCATGTGTATGTGATGGGGCCTGAAAGGTGGTGGCAAAATAGGCAGAAAGGTAATGGGTCTGCAGAGGACAGTAATGAAATGAAGAATCTAAAATACACTGTGTATGGTGGCTCATGCCTGTAATCCCAGCACTCAGGAGGCTGAGGCAGGGGGATCATTGTGAATTCAAGCCCAGCCTGGGCTACCGAGTGAGCGCAAGGCCAGCCTGGACCACATAACGAGACCCTGTCTCAAAAAAAAAAAAAAAAAAAGAAAGAAAAAGAAAAAGAAAATCTAAAATAGCTGAGTGTGGTGGTGCACACCTGTAATCCTAGCACTCTGAGAGGCTGAGGGAGGAGGATGGTAAGATTGAGCCCAGCCTGGGTAATTTAGTGAGATCCTACCTCCAAATAAAACATTAGGTTGGAGATAGAGCTCTGTGTGAAGGCCTTGGGTTTATTCCTCAGTAAAACAGCCAACCAACAACCAACCAACCAACCAAACAAACCTCTTTACATAGTGAATATTAATTAGTTTCCACCAACTATTAGCTTGGAATTAGCTTGGAATTATGTGGCATTCATTTAGCAAATGTTTATTGAATATCAACTAAATGCTGGTGAATGGTAACCCCTACCGTTGTTCAACTAGGTGGCACAGAGGTCCTTGCCCTTACAAAATTACAAGCTAGGACCTGGGATATAGCTCAGAGGCATAAGTGCCTGCCTGATAAGCACAAGGTCCTGAGTTTAATTCCTAGTACAAAAAAAAAAAAAAAAAAAAAAAGACAAGCTAGTAGAAAAAAACTAAAATGTGGTCAGGTGTTGGGGGTTGTGACATCATATTTTCTTAGTCTTGTTCTCTGACGTCTCCTCATTTGGACATCCAGCTGGATCTGAACACAATGCTTGAGGGAAATTCTCTTAACTGAACCTTGAGAACAAGACAATAATGACTCACAACAGGTTAATTTCCATCAGCAGCAAATGAAGGGCTAAGGACGAGTTAAGGGAATCAAGCAGCTGTCACAACAATCATCGTCATCTTCTATTTATGTGGTATTTTTCTCTTGCAAGCTAAGTGTTTTGTGGATGTCACTCAGTGAATTCTCACAGCTTCCTCTTGGGGCTGGGAGGAGGCAAAGATTATCAGAAATGAGGAAACAGGTTTGGCAGAACGATAACTGCCTTGAAGTCCCATGGCGAGCAGAAGCACTGGGCCCAGGATTGGGTGACCCAACATGGAGCCCATTGGTCCCACTGTGTACATAGGGTGACAAGCACCAGGTTTACTGGTGGTAGGAGAGCCTCACAGCTTGTTCTGATGCTTCTCAAAGGCAGTCCAAGTTCTAATTCTGCACTGTATTATGCCTGGCTGTCCCTAAGCATTACATTTTTTGCTAGTCCCTTCTCTGTCCTTGGGATATTAATGTGATAGGACCTTAGAGGTACAGCAATCCCTCTTCAGGCTGGCACTTGTGCCACTGAGCTGTGTCCCTGGCCCCTAAGCATTCCCTCTTCAGCTGCAGTTGTGCTTTCTGTGGTTTGAGTTACCTGTTACCAGTCATGGTCCAATCATGGTCCAAAAAATTAAATGGAAATATCCAGAAATAATTCATAAGTTTAAAGCTCTAATGAGTGGGTGATGAAATTGTTTGCTGTCCAGCTCCTAAATGAAGCAGAGAGTCTCCTGATGTGTTGCCAGAAAGTTGGTCATGGCTTAATGCATAAGGACAACATTAGGTCATGTCACTCCACTCACTCCATCTCATCACACAGGCATTGTACCACTGCATGTCAACACAAGGGTAAGGACAACAGGACAAAAAGATTGTGAGAAAGAGAGAGAGAGAGAGAGAGGACACTATCACATTATTGCAGTATATTGCTATCATTGTTCTATTACTAGATTACTAGTTATTATTGTCAGTCTCTTATTGTGCCTAATTTATAAGTTAAGTTTATCACAGGCTTGCATGTACAGAAAAGAATAGAGTATATATAGGGTTTGGTGTTACACACAGTTTTAGGAACCCAGTATGGGTTTGGGAATATATTCCCCCCATAGATAAGGGGGACTTTTGTAGTTCAACCCAACCACTTCATGTTGTAAATGAGACACCAAGACCTAGAGAGACAAAATGACCCCTCCTCCTGCACATGCTCAGTGGCTTGGTCTATCACTCAGCGCTCCCAGCCACTAGCTCATGCTGACTTCTCCTCCACCAGGAAGGTTCCCAGTGATGGCTTTGCTTTCTAGTCCTGGCCCTTTCAGTTTTCATCTGCAGAAACTCCTGATAGCATAGGACAGAGAGCCAAGCCTCCAGTTCACCATCCCCCAAGGCGAGAGGGGTCTGCTTTCTAGACCACCTCTGAGGGTTACTGCTTAGAGCGCTGTGGACCTTCAGGGCTCTCGAATGCTAGCTACAGGATGGCGCCTGAGTCAGCAATGAATCCTTGAGATGGACGGACAGACAGAGCCACCAGTTGCTCCTGGCTCATTTGTCTGCAATGTCAGCGTTCTAAATCGCCTGTCTGGCACTCAGCACATGGGGGACAGTTTTTGATGACAGTGACTTCTCCACCATAGATAACATCTGCCTTCACAAACCCTTTTACCTACTTAGCTCATAACTTTGTTTCAATCACACCCTCACACTGCTTCAGAGGCCTGTGCTGGCTCAAGGACGGCGTCTTGGGCAAATTTCAGCCCTCCACCTCCCTCTGCTGCTCTCCATCTCCAGCACTCGGCTTCCTGAGCCTCACGGGCCAGCCTGCGAGATCTCAGTCTGCTTCTCCCTCTGAGATCCCCACACTGGAAACCCTCGGTGTGAGTGTGGATATAGATGGCCTTAGGTAACCATTATCTAGTTTATTTTTATTTATTTTTTTAAATGAGCCTGTGTTTTCTAACCTGGTTCCTTTCTCAGTTTGGGTCCCGGGAGCAGGACTGTCGAGAGCTCTGGGCATGTTTACTTGTTCAGCCCACCAGGCTCAGCCAGCCGCTGCTGGGGGTGTGGCCTATTGCCAAGAGTGTCTGCAGACACACCCCACCCGTTCTCCCCATTCTTCCTGAGTTCAGGGACCTGATCTCTCTCCAGGACAGCTTAGGAGCTGTTGTGTGGCAACATCGCCCTGGCCCACAGGCCAGCAGGAAGAGAAACAGGAAGGACCTAGTGAGAAACTGCTGATTCTGTGGCTGAGTTGAGTCCGCGCGGCCACGGAATGATGCCAGCTGCCTCCTGCCACAAACGCTGCTGGGGGCCCCACGTGGACGCGGGCGGACAGAGGCGTGCGCGTGTGGTGTGGGGGCCTGGCATGGGAGGGAGCCCGCAGTGGGCGCCGGCTGCCACGCTACGCCTTGCCTGTGTCCTTGGAGTTATCTAGTGCCTTTCTTCCCTGACGCACCAAGCATTTCCCACTTATCTTGCTCATCTGTAAACTCTGAGACGTGGGGAAGAGACAGGTATTATTATCGCCATTGGATGAATGGGAAAACTGGGACGCAGAGCAGGTGTGGTGCGTGGGTGGAGTCGAGGCCGAGAACACTGGTCTGACCCCAGTTTTCAGGACAGACCGATGGCAGACTCTTCAAAACGGCTGAAGAAATTAAGATCATCACAGACTCTGGGACAGAGGTTCCTCTTCCGGGGAGAAAAAGGGGATGTTGTCAGGAGAGCCCGGGCTTTGGTTGTCATGGTAACACGGTCCCCCACCCTGTGTTGCTTAGTAAACACTTGGCCACTTTAGAAATACAAATATATATCATATTTCTTTTCTGCATACCTCGAGTATTGGATACTAAAGTCATTTAGACAATACAACAAGCATAAGATTCTTGTTCAAAATGAAGGCAAGACTCGGTATCAAGGATAGAAAGGTGTGCGTAAGGCATACAGTGACTGGAGTTCTAGGAGAAAGGGAAGGGGACTGTTTGGCAGAGAAACAAATGAGGGATTTATTTGTTTTTAATTGTACTTGTTAGACTTTTGACATGCATAACGATCACGTTCATCACTGGGAATTTGCCTGTACATAACACATCTTAATTCTTTTTATTCTCGTTCCCTTCCCCCTCTTCAATCCGTCTTCCTCTCTATTTACAAAACTTTGTTTCTGTGGTTTTCCGTATCTTTTTTTATTTTTAAATCCCTATTCCTTTTCTCTCTCCCCACCCTTTCCCTTTCCATTTGTACATTGTTTTCCACTTCTCAATATCTATCATCCATTTTGGTCTTCACTTGCCCTTTGGGTTTTTCACACAAGAGAAACAGTGTGATATTTAAACATGGTGTTGGATTTATTTCCCTTAAAATTATATTCTCAAGGTGCATCTATTTACCTAAAAATGTCGCAAGCTCATCCTTCTTTATGGCTGAGTAGTAGTCTATTATATATAAAAAGCACATTTTCTTTATTCATTCATTAGTTGACGGGCATCTGGGCTGTTTCCAAGATTTAGCTACTGCAAACTGTGCTGCTATAAACATGGGTGTGCATATATAAGTGGGGAATTTCTCATGATGAAGTCAGAAACTCATCTGAGCTGGTGCAGTTATTTATTGAAAGACTATGACATGACAAGCACTAGCTTAGGCCCTGAAAAGTGGAATACGGTTAATTTTCTCATGGATCATCCATTCCAGTAAGAAAGATAAAAGTAGGTCAGTAGTCAGTGGCCTGAAGGCATTAAGAGTGGCTTGAAACAGAATAGTTCCCGGGGAGAAGGGCCCTTGGTGGAAGGGACTCCCCGCTCAGCCCATCTCTCAGGTCAAAGGGCTCCCTTGGGTCATCTCCCAGCATACAGACGGGAGCAGCAAGGCTTACTCAGGAGGAATGTGATGAGGGTGGGCACTGTGCTAGTGTGATAGGTTTAAAACCTGACTGGGGTGATGGTTCCACCCTGGGTGTGCCCAGAGCTTTTGCGTTATACTCTAATGAGGGGTTGGGCCAATAGTGATGTGTTTCTTTTTTTTTTTTTTTTTTTAATGAGGTACTGTTTTGCATAGATAAATACTATGATTGTGATGTGGGAACCAAATGTCAGGTCATTATGCAAAGCGCACTGGCAGAAGTGAGATTATGGATTATGAAACCAGTTCTGCTTCAGGCCTGCTTCAGGCCTGAGCGTGGGAACTAGGAGGTGTCTGATTGTCCGGGGCTCAACCTGGGCCAACTGGATTGAGGCCGCCCTCTCTGACAGCTGGGTGGGACAGGAAGCTCTGCTCTCCACTTTTTACCTAAGCTTCAGCATCCCAGGAAGAGGACAACATGGAAGGCTGGCAGAGCCCCTGCTCTTGTCACTACCTGGTGTATGGTCAACAGTTGGTGGGATCAAAGTTCTGCCCTTAACCTAAGTGGAACTGATTCCTGATTGCTACAAAATAAGAGCTGGGCCTTTAGGTACAATAGCAGACAGGACCTGGGTAGTCCCAAGAGAGGGTCAAGGAGATTGTGGGCCTGAGAGGAGAGAGAATACAGGGAAAAGAAAAACAGCTCTGGTAGACTCCAGATATCAGAGGAGGAGGTAAGGACTGAAAAGAGATGTTGCTTGACAGCTGCGGAAGAAACTCCAGCAGGCTGGGATGAGATGGAGAAGACAGCCAAAGAAGAAGCAGTGATCAAATTTCCAGACAGAGCTTTTTCTCATCACACTCCACCAAACTGAACTCTAGCTACTAGAACAGTCAAGCAGCTAGTGAACAGACTGCACGAAGCTGGGGCTTCGATGCATCTACATGTCTGCCTTCATCGGGCTCACACAACCTGTTGTGAGTGAGCACTGCTGAGTTTCTAAGAGGTCAGATCCAGGAGATAAAGAAAGCCCAAGTCAGCACTGCCTGAGGAGGAGGGAGACACAGGTACCTGTAACCCTGGCAGTGGCTGCGATGAAGGCAGTTGTGAGAGCGCTCCCTACAGAGCATATCAGGAAGAGGCAGCCTGGGGGGCATTATGGGAGCCTAGACAAAGTCACCAGCTCATTGTCAGCTGGTAGCTGGTGAGTGCCTACTAGTAACAGGACAAAGATTCTGCCTTCGTGGAGGGGAAATTGGAGCCACATCCTTATAATACACACATGGAGAGCTGTCAGCTTGCTCCTCTCGGTACTCCCTGGTTTGTTGGCAGACTGTCCCAATATCAGCTCTAAGAAGGAAGTGAAACTCAGCTCATGTTCTTCATTACATCTAGACCTGCATTTCCCACCCTTCACTCATGGAACAGCTGGAGAAAGAGCAGAATGGGAGTTGGGGGGTTAACTCCATCTTCCCAAAGTCTGGAGAGTACGATGGGCTGTCTTTGGAGAGTACCCAGATGTGTTGCGGTGGTGTGGCAAGGAGAGTTAATGATGTAATTCAATTATGCCAGGCTGTTAATGAGATAAGTACTCTATCTTTATTATGCACCAAATACTGGAATACATTAAGCATCTACAGTGTCTCAGGTCTTCCTTATACATGTTACACTAAAAACATGATTCTGTAAGAAGCTCATAATACCTACTTATCCAATTTCTTTTCTATTCTGACCTTAAATTGATCTGTAAAACTGTGACCCTAGGGGCTGGGGGTATAGGTTAGGGGCATAGCATCTGCCTAGCAAGCACGAGGTCTTGAGTTTGATTCCCAGTTTCAAGACAAAACAAAAAACAAACAAAAAACCCAACAGTGACCCTTAGCCAAAGGCTCCAAGTGACTTAAAGGAAGATTACAATATGCATTTCATGTCATGACTGTATGGCTTTTGGTCCTCATTCTGCTATATTTTCACTGTAGAGAGCCACTATAGATTCCCACCACATCACGACTTTCAGTTTTGGAAATGAATTTGGAAGAAACTATTTAACATAAGCAAACCACTGCAGGTTTGAAGATGTTCACTGCTATAAAACTTGGGAACTAAAGCAGTGAGAAGATATAAAACATTAGAGGACTAGTTGAAAAAACAGTAGTAAGTTTGTAGGCAGGTTTTTTTTTTATTACTAAAGTGAAAGAGTAGAGGCTTGAGAAGTTTATGAAGAAAAGATGTTTCTTTAGTTCACTGTTTTGGAGGCTCAAGGGCATGGTGCCAGCATGGCTCTGGTGAAGGCCTCATCGTGATGGCAGAACAGTGGGGACAGACACAGGATAAGGAAATCACATCACCAGACTGGAATAGTGAGAGACTGGAGCCCTACATCCCTGCTGAGTACAGTACCTCCAGTTGACCCAACAGCCCCCCACCCCTACTAGGTCCCACCTGTAGAGTTCTAGCACCTCAACACAGCTACACTAAACCTCCACTACAGAAACCCTTGAGGATAAAAACACTCCTCATCAATTACAGCGACATATATTATACAACCTCTAGAAATGATAATGACAATGCCTTTGCAGAATGGTGAAAAATGTTTCATATATAGTAATAATGAAAAAGGTAGAGGATGTCACTGGGCGTGGTGTCACACGCCTGTATCCCAGCACTCAGGGAAGCTGAGGCGGGAGGATCATGGTGCGTTTGAGATCACCCTGGGCTACTAGTGAGTTTAAGACCAGGCTGAACTAAGTAGCAAGACTGACTCAAAAAGCTTTAAAAAAAAAAGTATAAATAACTAGGGGTATTTTGGCAATCAGTAAGTGTATGTATGCATATTGAAGATTGCTTTAAAAAATAAGTATTGTAGAATGAGGTACAGGTAATTTTATTTTACGAAATCAGTGTTAATGCTGGGTGTAGTTTTAAAGCACGCTAAGAGAAGAAAGATAATCTTACTTTTTAATATCAGAGCAACTCCTCATGATCAACTGTTTTCCCAGTCACCCTAAAATTTGTGCTCACAATGAGATATGAGATCTGCAGGCATCTGAGAGGCTTCAGAATTGTATTCATTCTGTCTGTTCCCTGGCCCTACCCATCTCAGATCAGAGCCCTGCGGGGTCTGTAATCCAAGGACCAGTAGTTCTGCTAAGCTTCCCAGTGATTCTAATACATATTCATGTTTGAGGAGCATTGTTCTAGAAGTTCTCAGAACCACACTGTCAGCAGAGAACCAGAGGGAGAGACTGGCTTCCTCTTGAGAAGTAGGCCATTTCTCTGAAAGCCAGTTTACTCATCAGTCAACCCACTGATTCTTTGACTTTATCAAATTTGCTAATTTCCAAAAACATGCTTTAAACAATAACCTCCGAAATATATTCAATGAATGTATTCTTGATGAATATATGATTGTATTCTGCCTGAATGTTAGTAACTATGCATCAAGCATGTATTATTTGATTCACTGTATTCATTATGAATATATTTTTGCAAATAAGTTTGTAAGAAAAATGAAATGTTTAAAATAGCATATTTAAAAGAAAAATATATCCATAAGAAGAATGTATCTATAAGAAATTGTTCTAGGCCATTGAGCTTTTGGTAAATTGAACCTTCTTTAAGTGGTCATTAAGAAACATACATTTGCTGAGCAGATTCAAGAACTTCTTGAGAAATTGTGAGTATAATGATTTCAAAGAATTGTCACTTGGCTAATTGATCCTTTAGGAATTCAACCTTGATTGACTTGACCTAGAGTTCCCTCAAGAAGCCCAGGGTACCCCACCCATGTTGAGGGTCAGGAACAGTCTAGGGGCCCAGGAAGCTGAGGATGGGTTTGAAAGTTGCAAAAAGATCTCAGTGAATCCATAATGATTGGGGTCTGATACATCCAGCCATTTATCTCAGGGAAGAATAGCTCTTTATCAGTCTTTTAAAAATGTGAAACTCATGCTTTGGGGAGCTTGAAAAAGGAGGGTTTGTAATTTTAATTGGAAGCATGGGAACAAACTGCACCCTTGGAGGAAGCCCCATGTATCTTACCCTGCTTCACCTAGAGGTGGGAGTTCCCCAGGGAGAATCTCCTTCCTTCCCTGGGGCACCCTCCTTGTGACACAGCCATAGCTCTGCTGTTTATGCCACCACTTGATGAGCAGCTAGTGACAGAGCATTCAAAAGGAGACTGCTGGTGCCAGCAGCCATGGATAGACCTTAGATCATCACTGATAATCACATTCATTGAGTGCTTTCTGTGTAAGAGTCACTTTATTCACCAGTGTCCATCTAGTATTTCACTGAATCCTCATGATGACCCTATAAAGCAAGTAATTTTTATAACTTCCCATTTATAAATTATGAAACTGAGACCTGTGATGCTAAATCATCTGTCCGAGGCATCACAGTCACTCTGCAGTTACTGTGACAGCAAGCAGGCTGGCTCCAGAGTGGCTGCCTTCTTTGGTTAGCAAGAAACACGCATTGCCTGCAACCTGTCTGCTGTTTGCGCCGTCCAGAGGTTGAGCATTTAAGAACATAAGGCAGTAAACGTGGCAAAGGCCACTCAGAGGCGGCCTGCTAGGACCTTGTTACTGATACTTGGACTGGACCAAAGGCGGTTAACTAGGTCTTGGGTCTTGGGGCCATGACACAGGAAAGCCAGTGATTCTTTGCTGAGTCACAGCAAGAATCAACAATCCAGGTTCTGAAGAATTTCTTTGAGCATTGGAGCCTGAGGGGGGTGGGCAGGCAGCTTCAGACATGAGCTGATGCTTTCTTTCTAGGGTGCCAGAGAAAATATGGGATCCCCATTTAAATCAGATCTTGAGATAAGCAACAAAATTTTAACATAAATATGTTCCAAATATTAAACTGACGAAGTTTTTTTTTTTTTTTTTAATGTATAAAGTTTTGTTGCTGTAGCTGTTTATTTGAAATTTAAACATAATCGGGAGTCTGGTATTTTTATTTGCTAAATTTGGCACTCAGTTTCTTTGGGGAGACAGCCCATACCCCAGGCAGTGTGTTAATCAGGGCAGAGCAGGAAGGAGAGACAATGAGGCCTTTGGTTGGAGAAAGGAGAGTTGTGGATTTAAACCAAGGAGATAACAGATGTTCTGGATAAGAGACCTAGCAGGGGCTTTGTGATGTGAGGGCTCCTGGGTGGGTGGAAAGATCTGGGAGAGCAGAGCAGGAGGAAGTCTCAAGGCACATGTGGGGACAGGAACAGAGAGTGAAATGTCTAAAGGAGACTCCTGCTGTAGGACCAGATGTAGAAGGTCAGCCCTGGAAGGTCTTGAATGTCCTGGTAGAGATTTTTTTGTTTTTGTTTTTGGAGACAGGATCTCACTATGTAGCCCAGGCTGGCCTCGAACTTGCAGCGATCCGCCTGCCTCAGCCTCCAGAGTGCTGGGATTATGGGTGTGCATCACCATACCTAGCCTATCCTGGAAGAAATCTTGGTCCATGTCCTTTGGATAAGGACTGAGGAAACAATCAAGGCAGGATTTTAGGAAAGCTAATGTGGTGGTAGTGTGTAGGACTGGTGGAGATGGTGAGTGGATGAACAGGGTGAGGAGCTTAAGCCTCGGGGCCTGTGTCAGGGAAAAGAAAAGGTGACCAGGGGACAATCCAGAGGGATGATCTCATCTTTTAGGCAGAACACACAGGTGCCCATTAAGAGGACAGGAAGCTTACAGGAAGGAACTGGACTGTCTTATGGGTGGCTGACCCTGCTGGGATGGGGGAGGCAGAGGCAGCCACGGCCACTGGGTCTCAGAGGGGATATGTGTATGTTAGGGGCTCCCACAGCAGCCCAAGGAAGGCTGGTGGAGGCAGAAAAACTGAGAGCCATGTTTTGTTCTGTTGCAACCTGCCCTGCAAAACACACACTCATCACTCAGCTTATTAGGTTTGCATAAAAAGTGAATCCCTGGCTGGATGAGGCAGCATATGCCTGTAATCCCAGCACTTGGAAGGCTGAGGCAGAAGGATCACTGCGAGTTCGAGGCCAGCCTGGGTTACAAAGTGAGTTCAAAGCCAGCTTAAACTGCATGGTGAAATCTTGTCTCAAACACACACACACACACACACACACACACACACACACACACACACAAGCAAATTCCTGTTTGAACTTTAAGCAATATGTAGTAGGGATGCCTTTTAGCTTTTGGGCCTTATTTGTGCTTCTATGGGAGCCGGTCCTTTAAAGCACTTGTTTCACTGCCAAGGCTGTAAAATCCCTTGGTGTGTGACCTTTCTCTGGGTCCTCTCACAGTGGAGATGACTCCCACTTCTGGTAAAAGATTTCGAGATGTCCTAAGGGAAAGTCCTGCAACAACACATGAGATGCTGCTGGGTGGCCCATGGGCCCTTGCTCCAGCCCTGGCACCCAGCCACTCCCGAAAAGCTCACTCAGCTGTTCTAGAGCCACTTGGGCAAGACACGCAAGGCCCAGGCAGGTTGGAAATGAAAACATTCCAGTCCTTTCCTGGGACTGGGAGGGTTGACTGGGGCCCATGGGGGTGGGGCAGAGGAGGAGTCTTCTCCAGGCAGGATTGAGCTGGGTACCCTGACTGCATGTCTCCCTGCATTGGGGGGTTGAGGGCTGGCTGGACTTACAGCCAATGCATCTTTCCAGGGTGACCTGGACAGAAAGTGTGTCCTGGTGGGCCAGGGTACTGTGAGAGACAGACACAGACTCCTAGCAGAATATCTGTGCTCTTCAAGAGTGAACTCCTTACCGTCTGTTCCAAAGCACCTCCTCCGTGAGGCCTGCCATTTCTCCAATACTGTTTGGGGCTCTCCTGATCCTTTGCTGGAGAGAGAGCATTTGTGTAGCACCCTGCCCTGGAAGTTTTGTGTTCCCAGCAACGTGTGAGGCTTTCACTGTGGTTCTTGACACCTCTCTGACTCAGTCTGAGCCTCTTAAACATGTGGGGTCTAGCCCGGACTAAGACTTTCTAGGGTTGCTGGGAGGCAGTGCCAAGAGCACTGAGGCTCTTGGCTCCCTCTTAGCTCTCAGAAGCCTCCCTGGGGTGGGCTGCTGTCAAGCGAGGCTCCCCAGCACATGCCTGCTGTGGCCTTATTCAGACTCCTGAGGCAGTGGATTCTCCCCGTGACCCTACACTTCTCCACGACCATTCCTGGCCTAGCGCTGGCCTTTCTTGTGGAGTTGGGCCAGGCAGCTGGGTCAGGTTGCCTTTCCCAGATGCAGTGAGCTGGTTGATCTGGTTTCTCAGCAACTGGAGGAGGAGGAGGAGAAAGTGCCTTTAGGCCTAGGCTGGGCAAGCTGAGGGTGGGGGGTGGGCTGTAGGAGGCAGAGAGGTGGTAGATGGTTGGGGGAACCAAGGACCCACTTTGGTGCCCAAGGCAAGGGTGCTCAATGGAGGAAGGGATTGTCAGTGTCTGGGAACATTTTTGATTGTCACAAGCAGGAAGAAGGCGTGCTATAGAGATCTGGAGTACAGAGGACAGGGATACTGCTAACCATCCTACAGTGCATAGAGTAGCCCTACAGCAAGAATTAGCCACTCCAAAGTGTCAAGTGCCAAGGTTGAGAAATGCTGCTTTAGAGATGAGAGGCTGGGGCTGGTTGGCTGAGCTCAAGTGGGTTTCTACAAGCAGAGGGCATAAATGGATCTCAGGGCATATCTGCAGCTTGCTCTGCACTTTCTGCAGTCTTCCTGTGGAGCCCCGGACCCCTGCCCTGACCTTGTTACTCACTACCCACCTCTCTCCCTGCCAGGGGATCTGAGATGCTGAGAAACTCTTCTACCTTCTTTTATTTTGTTGCATGTCAACTCACAGTTTCAGAGGGACAAAGAGGCAAACGATTTGTTATATTTATTATTATTATTATTTTGGTTCCAGGAATTGAACTCAGGGCCTTGTGCTTGCCAGACAGGTCTTGAGCTTCTGAGCTACATTCCCAGTCTTTGTTACACTTATTTTTAAAATGCTATTTGTGGGTGTCCTATTATCCTCATGTAACTATAGCATATATTACCATGTATTGATCATTGTTTGTCTTTTGCAGTTCTGGGGATTGAACCCAGGATGTTGTACATGTCAGGTAAGTGTTCTATCACTGAGCTACACCCCAAGTCCTGATCACTCTTCTTTTTTCTACCAGGAAATTTCACATACATGACATGATCTCACTGTTACAAGAGACTTGCTAGATAGGTACTATTATTAGTCTTTGGAAAAAATAGGTCCAGGCAATTACATAAATTGCTCAAATCAGAGATACAAAGGAGGAGTTCTGAGATTAGAGCCAAATCTTTGACCTTTTAATCTGTCTTTAGAAGCCTGCATAGTTTGCTGTTACATGAAGTCCTAGAGGAGGACACTTAAGTGACACAGGAGCTCTTATACGTGATTGAACAGGGCCAGTATGGGTTCGGGCAGCCAGGAGAGAAGTTTGGCAGGTAAAGTAGAGAGAAGAAGCTACTGGAGGGCCTGGCTGCTTCTGTGAAGGGGTGACTAAGATGGTCATATGTCAGCCTCAGCCAGCCAGCAAACATCCTCTTCCTGTCCCAGGCTGCATCTTACCCAAGGAGGCAGCCAGTGGTCCCTAGCCCTGGGCTTGATAGAGCTGCCTGAAGGGAAGGACCAGGCCTTGCCAGAGTGCACAGAATGTCCATATGTCTGTCCATCGCCAAGCTCTGTCTGCACTGCTGGCTGCCGCCATGGAGCTTGGAGGCTGCAGGAGGCAGGCGGTAAACAGGAAATGGTTAAGTAGGAGCAGGTGGAGCGTGCAGCGCTGGAACAGGCAGGAAATAGCTGAGCAGCTGAATGGACTCCCAAGAATGCTCTGCCAGCTCCCTGAGGCTCCAGCAAAGGCGCCGGCTGCCCTCTCCTCCCAGCCCCACACAGCGAGGTGCCCAGCCCAGCAGTGCCTGGTTGGCCCCACTGTCCCCCTTGGTTCTGCCTGGGGCTAGAGGGAGGGGGCCTTGAGGCAGGAGGAGAATGTTGGTTCCTTCAGGGCTCTAAGTGACCCACCTTGAGGGTGTGTGGTATGAGGGGCTGCAGGAGGTGGGTAAGCTCTCCAAGGCCAGAAGTGTTTTCCTGGTTTTTGGTTCCCCAGAGAGCCCTGTGCATTGTCTGGGACCTCCAAGAGTGGTCTGTCCCAACCTGGGTAGAACACACCTCCCAACTTCCGGATGTGGATGTGGTGGGGGCTGGACACCCTGAGCTCTCTCCAGCCTCCTACTTATTCCTTGTACAGGTGCCTCTAAGGGAGTGGAACAGTCCCCTCAGGAGAGACAGGAGCCTGAAGCTCAGGGAAGTGAAAGGAGCTGGGACTTGGGCCCCTTTGAGCCTCCATATCCTCTCCTGTCCTGCCTCTGCACCCTTATGATGATCCTGTTTAGATTCCTCTTGGCTTGAGAAGCTGCCCTTTGTCCTAGTATAAAACCCATTGTGCTCTTGGTTCTCATTTGTCCCCTTTTCAGGAAAGTGTAGCCTCAGGGTGGACAGCTTTGCTTCCCAAGGCAGGGGTGCTCCACGCTGGAAAGTGGGCTTGCTCTCGGCAGAGCCAAAGTCTGGCTGGCTGCTCCAGCCTTGAAGTGTTGCTGACATGCCTCTGTCTGTGAGCTCAGCAACTTTAAAGTGGGGGCTGTGGCCTCAGTGGTTACTTTTAGCTGCTCAGATGGGCTTGACCCTTGCTGGAGAGGGGTTGGCAAGTTGTGGGGAAGGAGCTGTACTCACAGGTTTTCTCAGAAAAAGTGGACAGCAAAGGTGTCTCAGACACAAACTAATGATAGCAACCCATTTTGTCAGCTGCTTATTTTATTTATATAAAGTATGTGTTTCAGTAAGTACAATGCATGCATTTATACGTGTTTTGAAATATTTAATCCTCAATGCAACCTAAAGCAGAGGTACTTTGATTGTTTCCACTTCATGGTCAAGAAGCTGAGGCCTGGAGAAGGGCGATGAGCTGTCCCAGGGGTAGTGCTGGTAGTGGGTTCCCTTTTCTGCACTCCAGCCTGCGCAGCTTGGTCCAGAGTCCACATTCTGGTCACTGTACTGTGCTACTTGGGTGAGAAGACTTTCCAGGAGGCCAGAGGTGACAGTACAGGCAAAGGCTGGGAGGCTCGATATGTGGCCAGGCAGGGTTGAGAACTACAAGCACGTAGCTCTTCCTAGAGGGCAGGAGTGACAGGAGAGGAGCTTCAAGGTTTGCATCACTAGGCTATCACAGGGCCTTTGACCTTTGTCCAGAATTTGCTCGGTGGCCTGAAAAACCACAGGAAAGAGGAGGGCTCTATAGAGAAGGGAGGGCTTTAAAAACAATGCAAAGTACACTGCCTGACTTCCAGAATTGCTAGGCAGCTAGAGTGATCAGGAAGGTGGGAATGATGGAAGGATAAATATTTGTAAAAGTGGAACAGACAGGAGAATGCAGAAATACATGAAAGTCAGTTGATTTTTAGCAAGGAGCAAAAGGAATTCAGTAGAGGAAAGATTTAAGAAAAAAAAAACAGTGCTGGAAAATGTGGTGGAAATTTTCTGATTATTTTTCTGAAATAATCAGAAAAAATGGGGGAAAAAAGCCATTAACTAGCATAAGCCTATAGTTCAAAAATGAATAGACCTAGCATAAACTTTAAAGTAGAAAAGAGAAGCCCTCAAGAGAAAGTGCAAAAAAAGTCCTAAAAGTATAAAAGAAGGAAATATAGGAGAAAATCTCTGTGACTTGCATTAGGCTAAAATTTCTTGAATATAGCACCAAAAGCTTGGTCTATAAAAAAAAACTTGATAAATTTGATTTCATCAAGATCCAAAACATCTGTTTTTCACAAGTTGCTGATAAGACAATAAAAAGACGAGCCACAGACTGGGAGAAGATATTCACAATACTGTATCTGATAGAGGAGTTGTATATAAAAAATTCTTGAAACTGAGTAAGAAGAAAACAATCCAATTTGTAAAATGGGCAAGCTATTTGAACATCTCCAAGGTAGATATATGAATGGCAAGTAAACAGATGAGAGGATATTTAACCTCTAAATTCAAAGCATAGAAACTGGGACATACATTTGGAGTGGCTAAAACAAAAATTTGACTATCTCAAGTACCAAGGAAGGTTTGGAGCAACTGGAACTCACATATATTGCTTGAAAATGCAAAATGATACATCCACTTTGGGAAATGATTTGGCAGCTTAAGATAAAATTAAAGATACTCTTACATGATTCAGCAATGCCATTCTTAGATATTTACCAAGGGAAATGAAAAGTTAGGTCTACATAAAAACCTGTTTACAAATGTTTATAATGGCTTTAGTCATAATAGTAAAAAACTAGAACAACCCAAGGAGCCTTTGGTTACTAAATAAATAGTGTTATGTATCCATATGGTGCAACACTACTTATCAATGAAAATAAACTTCTGATACATACAGTAACATGGCTCAATCTCACACACATTAGGCTAAGCAAAAAAAGGTAGGCTTTTGTAGGTAGGCTGTACATGACTCCATCAATATGATGTTTTGGAAAAATCAAAACCAAAGAGACAACTCAGTGAGAGGTTTTGAGGAACTAGGACAAGAATTTGACTATAAGGAAGCACTGGAGAATCTGGGGGTGATGTATCTCTGTTCTGTTTATTGTGGTAATAATGCAGGCATTTGCTAAAACTCGTAGAAATACAGTTTAAATTTTTATTTTTAACTGTGTGTAAATTCTATTTCAACAAACCTGATCTTTAAAAACTCCCACAATGCAAGTAGTTTGCAGGGCATAAGTAGTACTGGGGAGACCCACCTTGGCGCCCTTTGCTAGGTGACATCCTGCCTACCCAGACGCTGTTTTCCCATCCCTGCGGCCTCAGCAAGCTCCTACAGAAACCTCACTCCCTTCGGCTCCCCTGGCCAAAAGGGAACATTAATGAGCTCCTCCTTTGGGTACTGAGGCCCTTGTCTTTAAGAGCTGCAAGTGCCCTTGGAGGACCACTGCTTGCGTTGAGGGAGGCCTTAGCAGAATGAGAGCAGTAGAGTGGGAAGAGAGCCATCTTCCCAGAGGCTGGAGGAGGGTGGGGTGGGGGTAGCCTTCAGTTTGGTTTCTGGCACTGGCCTCTTTCTGTGCACCATGGCATGTTAAGGACGGGGTCAGGAGCTCCATGCGAGGCACCCTTGTTACTTACCTCCATCTTGGCCTTTGGCTTAGATCTCAAAACCTTGCCTATCCACCCATACCTGGAAGCCGTAACCCCCACTTGGGCTTCCTTCCCCAGTAATTTCCTCCTCCATCTCCTAATTGTCCAATTCCAAGAACAAATTGCTCTGACAGGTTTGGGGCACTGTTTTTTTGTGGCAACTAAACCCTACATTCTCTTGGCATATTTCTACTTCCCTGTGTCTTTTGGGTTCAGGAGTTCATCAGTGAGAGGAGGACAGTGCTCCTTCTGAGCGGGCATCATGGGCTCAGCTTCAACAAGACTGAACTCATCTGCATGGCAAGACGATGAAGTAGGAGAATTACCTGGGACATCTGATTGGATCCTCTAACTAAGAATTGTATTTTGTATACAAAATTTTCTTCAAAATGTTCATATATCTTCCCACCACAGGGCCTTTGGACATGCCATTCCATCTCTGGGATGCCCCTCACCTTTTGAAATTCTATTTAGCTCCCATTTATTGTGCATTACTGTAGACACAGAAATAAATAAGACAAAGGTCTTTATGTTAAAGAACACTGGCCCTGGGAGAATAATTAGTTGTAATAATTATAGTAATAATATAATAATAATAGTAACAATAGTGGCAATAACCATGGCAGGACCATTGAAGGAGCACTTACTATGGGCTGAGCATTTATGGCACCATGACATTCAACATTCACAGCAGTCCTCCAGGTTGGCACTGTTATTATTCTCATTTTATGAAAGAGGAGACAAGCTCTGAAAGGTCAGGTCACTTGCTAACCTGGTAGATGGCAGGTCCCAACAAGAGTTCAAGGCTCTCGGACTCCAAAGCCATGTTTATGGCTACAGCATTGTCCTCCTACCCCTGAAAAAGTCCTCTTCTCCCCTGTGTGAAGGAGAGTTTCTACCTCCACTTGGGTGGGTCCCCAGTTTGGGCTGCCAGGGAGCATAGGATACAGGCTACAGCAACTGGGGAGGGACATGGCTCATGGTGTTCCCGGCCTGCACCTTTCACCCAGGACTCTTCCCATCCGCTGTCTTCACGAGTGAGGGTATTTCCCAAGGAGCAAGGCATAGGGCAGTCTGCTGGGGGGTGGCAAGAGGCTTCAGGAAGGAACTCTGAGGCGTGGACTTCCTGACTTGGCGTTCTTGCACTGCATTCTTTGGCCAGAGGTAGGGTGTGTTCTTGATGTTGGGCCCACAGCAGACCAATAAGTCACCCTCAGGCTCCCGGCATCCCGGTTGGGCTCTGCTGTCTAGTAAACCGAAGACAGTAATTCATGAATAATCCGGGCGTGATATTAGGTAACAGCAATGGTTGATGGGCTGGGGGCTGACTCATTCTCAAGGTCTTGAATCAGATCCATGGTATTTCCTTTGGTCAGAGGAGGCAGGATTCCCCAAAACACCTGCCTCTGTAGGCTCTGGTCACCAGAGCATGGGACCTGAGTCTTGATGATGGGACCTGAGGCCAGTGAGGTAAAATCTCAGTCCAGGAGATGGTGGTAAGGGAGCTGTGACTTCAGGGAGGGCTGGTAGGACATAGGAGGAAGAGCATGTCGGTCCAGGGGAGAGAGTGTGGCTGTTGTGTCCACTGAAAGAAGTAGGAATGTGTGGTGTTAAGGCCCAGAAAGCACAGAGGGAAAAGATGTAAAATAGGATTCTTGAGCAACATTTGATTTTTCCCAGCCCTCCTTCTCCAGAGTTGAATAGAGGAGAAGTCAAGTCAGGAAATGATCTCTGGCTATAGACAGCCTTTGGAAAGGCCCACACTCTGTATCTTCAGTGCAGCTGCCTTGAAAGTTCCCCAGAAGATGGGTATTGTGGTGCATGTAATGCACCTTTTGCCCAGGACTCTTCCCATCTGCTCCCTCCCATCTGGGAGGCTGAGCCAGGAAGATCATAAATTCAAGATCATCCTGGGCAAATTAGCAACTTTGTGAGACCCTGACTCATGTTTTTAAAAAAAAAAAAGCTAGGGATATAGCTCACCGGAAGGGTCCTGGGTGCAGTCCTTGGAATGGTGGGGGCGGTGCAGCGGGGATTTGACCAAGTTGATTGCCCTGCCAGTCAGGCAGTCGGCAGGCCTTTTCCGTGGCCTCAGGCCTCTCAGGACTCCCCAGGAAAGCAGCCAGCAGGACTCCCAGGAAGCTCTCTAAGGGCAGCATGGTCTGTTCCCTTTCCCTCTCCCTCCATGATCTCAGAGCATCTCAGAGGCTTGGAAGAGGGTGTGAATGTCTCTGTGAAGGTGACTGCAGATAGCAGGAGCAGAAGATGCTCTCAAAGACAAATGGGGCGGCTGAGACCCAGGAGGGACCTCTGACAAACTGTAGGTCCGAGTGGGAGGGGCCACAGTATACACTGTCAGGCCCCAGCCTCTCCCTGGGTCCCTCAGTGCTCTCCAGGGAGCCAGAAGCTGCTGCTCTCTGGCTGGTCCCAGGGGTGTAGTGACAGTGATTGCTGCAGCAAGGACTTCTGGAGAAGAGCTAGTCCTGCTCAGGGGGAGGGGTAAACAGAGGCAGGGTGTGAGCGTGTGTAGCGAAGAGACTAGGGGTGGGGATATAGGAGCTCCTGTGGAGGTGGAGCACAGCCCTGGACTAGCTCGCTCTTCCTCCTGCCTGGGGGGCTTCCTGCATCATCTTTGCCAACCTTCTTCAGGCCAGTTCTTTTCTGCTTTTGCTTTCTTTCGGTTGTCAAGTGATCCTTCATTGAAATATTTTCGAAAACTTTGTAAGTAGCTGGACGTCCCACCACACCAAGGTCAATGCCATCTATGAAATTGGGAGGGTGATGCCATCAGCATCAAAACCCACAGGAGGGGCAGAACTGGGACCCCCTAAAGGTTCCAGGGAGCTCCCTGGCTAAAGGTATCTGTTAGGCAGTGTTGACAGTCTCATCAAAAGTGGTGCTGAGCAATGGTGACAGCCCCACCCAAAGGGATGTTAACCCACACTGGGGTTTATTTGCTTAATACCTTTCTGCCTGTCTCTGTTCCAGAGCAGCTTTTTGAGGGCTTTGGAGATCACGACACAAGCCAGTGCCACCTCATGGCAGCTGTCTGTTCTGAATGTCCAGTTTCACTGTCCTCAGGCCCTTTTGGTCACTGTCATTATTACCAACCTCTTTTGGTGACAGACCCAGGCCTGTCTTGGGGCGGAGGGTGGGTAGGGTACCAACTTCCTCACTGATGTGTCTCAAGAATATAGCTTTAATTTTGGTGTTAAACTGGGTATCGTGGCAGGGGTGATGGATTCCTTGCCCTGACATTCACCATCTTGCCCTTCTGCCCTTCCAGGCTCTTCTCTCAACGCCTAAGTCCACAGTCCTAGCTACTGGACATACTGATCCACCTAACTTGACTGCCTCTGAGCTTTTGCATCTGCTCTACCCTCTCTCTGCTGAGCTCCACACGTCTTCAAGCTGAGACATCCATGTGGAGTCTTCCCTGGGTCCTCATGGAGAGAGCTGAGCTGTGATTATGCATATTGCCAGACTCTTTGTGGAGGGGGAGGGGAACTGTAATGAACTGCAGGGCCTGTATCTAACCCCCTGATACAAGGTCAGGGTTCACTCAGTGATCCTGAGTGCCTGAATGTAAGAATGAGTAAATGAATGAATGCACTGGTGGCAAGGTGAGAGAAGGAAACAGAGACATGTCCCTTAAGGGGAAATTGCCTTGTGATGCCTCTCACAAGCTTATTCAGGCTGCCCTCTCCAGAGGTCAATTTTTTTGGGGAAACCAAAGATGCTGGGCACTTGCCCATCTTCTCCCAAGCATTGCTCATGGACAGCTTGCTGGTGGTTCCCCAGTGAGCCCAAAGCAGGACTGGTGAGTAGGCAGGGACTTAATGCCCCAGAAGTCCGGATCTTCTGTCAGTGTATTAAACCAGGGGAAGACCTACCCGTTCTGCAGTGAGACAAAAAGTTTCCAGGCTCTGGGGAATGAGGAGGTAGAATGGTGACAGTTGAATTGAGGTTGGCCAGGGTGGTGTGGGGAGGCAGTTGTGGAGAGGGAGTGTGTGCCGGGTGGGTGGAAAGGTGGGGGGCGAGGGTTCTCTGTGAGGAGGAGAGAGAGTGGCTGAGTGTGGGTTACTCCAGCCAGGCCCAGGGCAGCTGAATGCGAGGCGGCTGCAGTCTTTGCAGCAAGAAAGAAGCGGACCAGGAGGCAGGGAGCCCAGAGCTGGGCTGGACTGGGACAGCTGGGCAGCTCCTGGCGTGGAAGTGCTAACACTGGTCCCAGCTGGCTCAGGGCATGATTAGGGATCCGGGAGAGGCCACGGGAGCAGGAAGGTAATCTAAGCACAGCGGCTGGAGGAAAGGTGGGAAGCCTCCTCAGGACCAGCCCCCAGCCTTTCCTTCCTCCTCACAGCAAGAGCCCGGGAGCCGGAGCCAGAGCTGGAGTGAATGGGGCCCGGCTGCTGGAAGTGCTGCGGGTTCCCACCTTCCCCATGGCAGTTTATATACTAACGACCACTGCACCCCAGGAGGGGGTGAATGGGGATCCATTTGTTTTTCCAGAGTTTGACCTCTGGATAAAACTCTTACCCCAAAATGTGCTGGTTTAAGTGAAAGCGATAAATCAGCCCCTTTGAAATGCAGAAGCAGCTTGGGGAAGCCCCCTTTGATATGCAACTTGGAACCGGGGCACTTAAAACCTGGGTTAATTCTCCGGCTTTATTGGAGGCCGGGAAAGAGAAGAGGAAACCCAGGGCCGGTCATTAAGTCTAGGGACTTGAAAAGCCTGGGGCAGGAGCCGGCAGCCGCAAAGGATTCAGGAAGGCATAGCGGCCCTGGGAAAAGCATCCTCGGCCTGATGAACTCTAATCCCACTTCCCACCCAGACAGATGAGACGTGGCGGGGGGCGGTGGAGAGAGGGGGTGGGCAGCGCGAAGAGGCTCGTGAGGATGGGGAGGCGGTTGCTATGGAAACGGGCTGGGTGCAGGGTAGAAGAAAGCCAAGGGCCAACTTGGCAATTTCCTGAAAGGAGCTGAGAAAGCAAGTGAGCGTGGGTCCCTTTCACTGGGCAGCTTGTGCTTTCAGAGGTCTGGGGGCTGTGGCCCCTTCATGGGAGCCCGGGTTGTATGACATGCCTGTTACCTCGGCCCGGCTGGTCGGGCCTTCATTGGAAACATCTGGGGCTCCCGCCCTCCATCACAGGGCAGGGCGGAGCAATAAAGCTCCATGCGATTTTTCAGACCAAGGTGGGCCCTGAGGCTGTGAGGCTTTTCCCTATCTCACTTCCAGAAAAGAGGAGAGGCTGGATGTGGGGACATAGGGTCCCCAAGGCCACTTAGTCTAGGTTTGGGGATGAGGCATCCTGAATTGTCAGGGAGGGTTCCCACTGTTATCCTGACAAGTAACAAATCCAAGTCTGCACTTGACAGTCAGGGTGCTTCAATTCCAGGTCTGGGACAAGAAGCCCCAGGAACTTTATAAGAAGATTCTTTACAGTTTTTATTTAAGTCATTTCTGTGGTATTGGGACTGAACCCAGGGCCTTCACACAGTTACATCCCCAGCCCCTTTTTATTTTGATACAGGGTCTCTCTAAGTAGCTAAATTGCCCAGGCTGGGCTTATACTTGTGATTTTCCTGCCTCAGCCTCCCAGAGTGCTGGGTTTACTTGCATGGATCCCCATATCTGGCTTCTTCAGAGTTGTATTTTATTTTCAAGATAATAAAACCCAACAAAACAGAACAGAATAAATGCAATCAAAACAAAGCAGTGAAATTGGTACAGAACTTCAAAGCAGGATACTAGGAAAACAGCAATAGCTACCTTAGTCTGTCTTGTTATCTTCCCAATCAATACTTGTCCATTCCATCAGATACAGCAAAATCAAACCAAAACGAAACAATAAAACTAATCAAAACAGAATACTGAATAAAGCAAAACAATTAACTGGAACAAAATAAAACAGTGAGAACAATGTTGGATTTCAAAAATAAGGAAGAAGAAAAACCCCCATACTAGCTGTATTGCATACTGCTGTCCTCCCCATACACGCTCAGACCTCTGCCCCAGGGCTGTGAAGTCAACCAAACAATACAAGCATTCAGTTGCTTTTTGTGCCTCAGTTGCTATCAACTCAGCCAGTCCTAGGAACCAGCCTATTGCCTAAAAGGTCAGGGGAGGGCAGGTGATTCTCTTGTAGGGTGGGGAGGTGCTGTCTGACTTTTCTTTTCCTGGGCCTTGCATGGCTTGCTCCGCTTACCAGAAAGTCTGGCTAGTTGGCTTGTTTCCTCTTTAAAGCTTTTCAATGCACCTCCCTGAGCTGGTGTCCACACCTGCCTTCTCCAGTCAGCCACCACTGGAGGTCTGTGGCATGGGCAGGGCTGAGTGGGAGACAGTTTGTTGGCCAGCTGTCCATCCCCGCTTGGTCTGTGTTTTTGCTGGGTGGTGAGGAGGGAGGTGGGCAGTTGAGGATAGGAGCTGAGGAGTCCTGCCAGCACCTGCTCCCCTCTGCCCACTGGGCCCTGAACTCTTGGTGGGGGGTACATTTGCTGCGTAGTTGGGATGGCCTTTTGCCCTGCACAATTCTGGCTCTGTGGGCTGGAGTTTTACATGCACCCACACTCAGGGTCAGCCTAGGGCCAGGGACAGGGGTCTTCCCTGAGTCCCCCAACACCTTCCCCCCACCCACAGGATTCAGGAATCCATGTCACCTCCTCTGTGACCTTCTTCAAACACCAGCCCCCCTGGAGCCTAGCAGGGCTGAGGGGCTGCTCCATCACCCAGAGCCTTCCTTTCCCTGTGGCAGGACATGTTCACAGTTGCCCTCCTGCGTAGGCCTCAAACAAGGACTCAGACTAAACAAACCAGGGAAGTAACTGGCTTTATGCTGCTTTAGAACAACGCCCTAGAAGGCTGGGCCTGCCTGGCCCAGGAAAGGGAAAGGGGGCGTGTGGGAGGCGGGCAGATGGCCCTCACCTTTCTGCCTCCTCAGCCCTTTCCTGCCCTGTGATGGCCCGAGGAGCTCTCCCCTGTCTGCTTTGTCACACACACTGGCTCCTGGCCAGAGCTAAACCTTCAGGAGCTGGGCACCAGGCTGAGCCATGGGGCTGTCTAGAAGGCCAGGGCAGAGGTGCCACATACCCCCACCCACTACCCTAACCCCAGGAAAATGGAACTTGGGAAGGGAGGAGGAAGGGAGTCAGGCTCCCAAAGTGCTGGTTTAAGGCATGGCTACCTGGAGGCACCCAAAGGCTGAGAGGGACCAGCGAGGGCCAAAGCTGAGCAGCCTAAGGGGGCTGCTGGGGAAATAGCTGTGGTGGCAGCGTGCATGCGTGTATACATGTGCATGTGTGTAGCAGCCTGTGTGCTCTCTCTCTCTCTCTCTCCCCTCCCCCAGGGGGAGCTCTGAGGAGGCTTATGCCAGAGGCTTTGGCATTCCTCTGCACCCCCAGCCAGCCCTCTCTGCAAACTGCTTTCTCATGGCTCCCAGGGACATTTTCCTCTATGCCCCGTTCTCTAGGCTCTGTGTTCCCCTGCTGCCACGGCTCCTTCAGCCCTCTCTTCAGCAACTGTATAGACACCTGCATTTTATTAATGCCGCCTGGAGCTGGAGCTGGGGCCGGGTTGGACCCCCTCAGCTTTCGCCCAGCACCCCCATGCTCAGTGAAGCAGAACACAAGGGTTTTAACCCTGTGTGGCTGGGTTTGGGTAGGGAAATGTGGATTCCCAGAAGGAGTGGGGAGAGGGCAGTCCTGCCTCACACAGCTCCCAGGCATTCTGGGAGTCCCTAGTTCTGGGCTCTCCTTGTCCTAAGAGAATTTCAGCCTAGTTCTCTTGTCACTGCCCCTCAGTTTCTCTCACCAGAAGATTCTCACTAGAAAATTCTTGAAAAGAGTGCTTCAAGACCAACACCTCAAGGCTAGCCCTTTAAACTTCTTTTCCATCCCTCTGCCTTGAGGAGCCACTGGGACTAAACAATTCCAGAAAAATAGCTGCTTTTCTCTTTAAAATATTTTAAATAAGGAAAGAATAAAGAACATAAAAATGCCCCCTAATCCCATCATCCTGAAAGCCCTGTTAGCATTTCTTTTAATGTAACACATGCACATGGCTCTACAAAAAAGCAGTGACAGTATATTGTGAAATTGTGCTGTCTGTCCCCTCAAGCCACAGTGGCTCCTCTCAAAGACAGGGCTACCCTTCCAGGGGGAAAAATGTGGGCATCTTCTTTGTCTCGATTAAAACTAAGCCTGGAATTCTTGCCTTATCAACACACAGAGATCTTTTCCATTCTCTCCTCCTCCTCCCCTTCCTCTTTCTTTCCTTTTTCTCTGTCGCTCCCTCTCTCTCTCCTGAAATGTTCTCTTCCTTTTTTTCTGCTTTCTTGACTGCCTCCCTCCCTCCCCACTCCCCAGTTCCAGCAGCACCCAGCTTTCTCCTATTCTTTTCGGTGGCTGCGTTTGAATGCACGGTGTGACTGTACCACAGTTTATTTAACCAGGGAGCCAGGGATGGCCACTGGCAGCTTCCAGTTTATCTCCTACAAACATTGCCTGCATGATCTTCGGACATATTCTGGAGGTTATATGTGTGCAGAGAACTCCTATCAGTAGACTGCTGAGGGAAAAGATGTACATTTCATAGTTTGTCTATAATCTTTTTAAAGCATTTTTTTCTTTCTCTTTTCCATTTTTTTTTTCCTACCAGGGAAACTCCTAGACATCTGTCAAAATCCAGCTCAAATATCATCCCTTCTGTGAAGACTTCACTGATCGCACTATGAACAGCTAGCTCCTTCCCCCAAGTTTCCTGAGAGGTTACCTAGATGTTAGGGATCTATTTTCTATATTGGGCCTTGATATGAAGACACTGACAGATTTTCTTCTGTGACACAAAGCTTTTTCCTGTGTTTGTTTGTGTGTGTGTGTGTTTTTGCGTGCACACAATTCAACTTCCGGGCATATACCCAAAAGAACTGGAAGAAGGAAAGATATTTGTACACCCAAATTCATGACTGCATGATTCATGGTAATCACAAGGTGTTCGAATTTTTTTTTTTTTTGTACCAGGAATCAAACTCACAACCTTGTGCTTACCAAGCAAGCGCTTGAACCACTGAGCTAAATCCCCAGCAGATGGTAGTCACAAGGTGGAAACAACTCAAATGTCCATCAACAGAAAAATGGATGAACAAAATGTGATGTCTGTCTGTCTTCTCTCTCTCCCCTATCTATTCTGTCATCTAGTGATCTATCTCTTATGTATCGATCGTCTATTGTCTATTGAAATAAACTGATTGTTAAGGGACAAAGATTGCATGATGCCATATACCAGTGATACAGTAGTCAACATTACAAAGACAAAAAATAACATGGTGGCTTCAGGGGCTTGGAGGAAGGGAATTTGGAAACTTCGCATTTAATGACTACAGATTTCATTTTTGAGAAGATGAAAAGTTTTGGGGATGAAACTGGTAATGGTTGTAAGACATATTTAAATATTTTTTCTTTGCTTTTTGAGTACCGGGAATTGAACTTAGGACCTCACACTTGTCAGGCCAGTGCTGTGCCACTGAGCTAAATCCTCAGCCCCCATTGTGAATATATTTAATGCCACTGAAACATACACTCAACATGATTTAAAAAATGTAAGTTTTACATTAGATATATTTTGGCACTTATATTTTCCTTTGTGTGAAAATGTGCCAAGGCATAGACGTGCAGTTGCTGGCCAGCCCTCCTAATGAGTTGCTGTGACCATCTCTTACCTTGGGCATTACTGGCCCATCCAAGCCTGGAGAGTACTTATCCTATTTCCAGATTATTTCCAGGGAAGGGAGCCCATTACGTTATTAGGCAATCTTTTCCAGTGTCTCAAAACCCCAGACATTCTTGGTACCAGACCTTTTCTGCAGCACCTGAGCTGATTTTCCTTGGTCAGTAAGCACTTTGCCAGGCCCTTAACACTTCACACACTCAGAGATCCTTGCTGCCCCGTTCCCAGAACAGAGCTTGTGGTGCCTGGTAACAGGCCGGCGAGTGGGCTTCAGAGGAGAGACCTCCTCTCATGCTTGCTTCTCATCAGCATGATGGATAAGCACAACAGGGCTTGGGTTCCTAAGCAAAGCTTGTGGTTCAGGGGACCCAGCAGATGAAGGAATCTCAATTCAGATGTGGTCTGTTGGACAGAAGAGCTTCTCCCTCTTGGATCTACCCCAGAAGGCCTCTTGTTGACAGGCGAGTACACCCAGGCTCAGAGCAAGTCTAGTGTGTCACTACATCATGTCCTAAACTCAAGTATGACCAGAGACCTCATGATATAGTAGTCAGCTGCTTGAAAGGTGAGTCCGGCAGGCGTGTTTTCTGTGCCCTGGCATATGCCAACCTTGTCAGCTTTGAAACATTAAAAGTCTCCAAGGGAATGGGCTGAGACCTGTCACCACGGTGCCTTTGATGACAGGCTTGCTCGGCCTGACTCAGCGGAGGCAGACACAAGGAGGGAGAATCTAAACAGCGGTCGATGCTTAGTCCTTCAGATGTCACTGCTACCACAAAGGTACATCTGTGTGGGAGCGGATGCCCACTGAGGCCTCCTCACCTACCATCCAGGGGCCAGCGGTATCACTGGTGTTCATCTCCTGCCTGTCACTCCAGGCTGGCGTTGACAGTTCTGATCTCAGCTTCTGGTTATAGGAAAGACTTGGGTTCAAAAGGGGGCTGAGCTCTCAGGAAGACAATAGCCCTCAAGTACGTCATGCACTCAAAGCCAGATGAATGTGGGGCTCCCTATGCGCTGGGCAATAGGCACCAGCATTAATGTTAGCATGGTCTGTGCATTATAAGACGGCCGGGCCTTTCTCTCTTCCAATCAGCCGGAATGTCTGACATAGTGATTTCCAGATGCCCTTGTGGAATTTTCATTAAGATCAGGTTGCTAAGGAACTATCCTCTACCTATAAGCATTTTGGAAATACTAGCATCAGCATAGGGTTTTTTTTTTTCTTGCAGCATGTGTGGCTCTTAAAAAATATATTTATTACTCTCTCTTCCCGTGCCCATCCTTGGCTCATCCATCCAAGGAGTTGGCATCTGGAAACTCCAGAAAGAAGGAAGAAGGAATGCTGAAGGAATGGAAAAGGCTGCCCAAGCTTCACATGCAGAAAGAGATTGTGTTTGTATTGTTTGCTAGCAAATTCCCAGGATTTTGTGTGGCTGACAGACAGAGGTTTCAATTAATACAGACACTGCTGTATTCCAAGGTTTGAGTTAATGACAGCTCACATACTAGACAATGGTCCCATAAAAGTATGTTGGAGGTAAAAACTTCCTGTCACCTAATGACATTATAGGCATTGTAAAGTATAGTGTGCATTACTCAAGTTTGTGGTGATGCTGGTATAAACAAACCTACTGTGCGACCAGTCACATAAGATATAGCACAACTACATACAGTGCATAACACTTGATAATGAGAATAAATCACTGTGCTACTGATTATGTATTACTAGACTACCCATACTGTATGATTTCCCTTTCTTTCTTTCTTTTAGGATTTTTTTGAGGGTCCTTTCTTTTGCTTGTTTATTTTCCTTTTTTTCTTTTTTGCTACCCAGAATCAAACCCAAGGCTTGCACTTGTTGGGCAGGCATTGTACCACTGAGCTACGTTTCCAGCTTTTTTTTTTTTTTTTTTTTTAACCCAGGTGGATTGAACCCAGGGCCTTGTGCATGTTAGCAGGCAAGCACTTTACCACTGAGCCCTATATATTATGTTTTATCATTATATTAAAATATCTTCTTTCAAACTTTTTTTTTTTGGTACCGGGAATTGAACTCATGACCTAGCGCTTGCCAGGCAGGTGCTTATGCTGCTGAGCTAAATTCCCAGCCCCTAAAATGTCTTCTTTCTACTTATAAAATGGTATGCCATGTTACACGGACAGTGGCTTCGTGTATCTTGTATTTACTGCGTGTTTTGAGTGCGTGCTTATAATCCCCTCCCCATGGCTGAAGCAAGAGGTCACAAGTTCGAGCCCTGCATGTACAACAGCAACTTAGTGAGACCTTATCTCAAAGAAAAAAAGGTGGGAGGGAGACTGGGCACACAACCCAGTGCTAAGATCCTAGGTTCAATTCTGAGTACTGCCAAAAAGAATAAAGAAGAAGAAAATAGGCCACACCAAGTGACTGACTTGTACTGTGTAGCTTTGTGCAAGTTCACTGTGTGACATCCGCATAGGGACAATGTAGCCTAATGATGAGCTCCCCAGAGTGTATTCCTGTTATTAAGCCACTAAAGGCTGTTGCCGATAAATCCTGAAGTGAGGGGAAAATGGCCACAGCAAGTTTGCTGAAGTCACATGAAATCCCACAGTGAATTTGACAATGTTTTCCTAGATGAATCTTCCCAAATCCCTGGATGTCAGGATCCTGGTGAGGAAACTGAGACACAGAAGGGAGTCCTGTCCAGTTACTGCCACTGTCCCATCCTCCCAGTCCTCTGATTCTCAGGACCAGGACTCAGGGTGGGGGAAGGGGTTGGTCCAAGTCCAGAATGTTCTTGGAAAGTCATGCTTTCCTTCCCACTAACATTTTGATCCAATCAGAGTTATCCCCAGGGGAAGGGGCTTTCTGTACCCAATTGACCAAAGAGTAACAGGAAGCCTCCTCCTTAAGAAAGAAAATTGGAAACTGCAAGGGATAGCAAGGCAGACACTCTCTTCCTTTTGCTTTCTGGCTCTCTGGATCTTCTTCCAGGAGCAGCTAGAAGAAGGGATTTTCCTGGAGTGCCTCCAGGGACTTGGGCCCTAGCACTTGGCTGTTTGGCCACTCTGGGCCAAGACAGTGTCCCTCCCCATGGTTACAGAAAGGCCCACATTTACCAAAACCAGGGCTCGCCTCAGCCCTTTAATGCCTTGGGTCCTGTCTGAGGCCCAGTACCAAAACCAGTCCCAGATCTCATGACCTGCCCTGCCTGGGCTGTGCCTTCCCCCAGAAAGCTCATAGGCACCCATGCCCACCCAAAGGACTCTTAGAAAGAGGTTGGGATGGCTTTCTGCGGAGATCTGCCTGCTCCTGAGGCGTTCTCCTCCTGGCTACCAGCCCGTCCTTTCCCAGGTCCCGCTCTTCAGACCACCTTGGAGTCAAACCCACTGTCCTTCATCTGTGGCTCAAACACCACTGTCAGGGCTGAGGCCTGAGATGATGTCCGTTTTGTTGAGGCCGTCAGGAAGGGTTAGGACAAAGCAGGCTTGGCCTCTGGCTGATGTCCACGGCCCCTGCTGGGCTCCTCAGATGCTTGTAGGGAAGTTGTGCATGTAAGGGCCGTAGAAAGACTTGTTCAATAGTCTGGCCCTTTCCTGCTAATTTCCCCCATCCCTCCCCACTGCCCTCTTCCCAGTCTCCTGCTGTTGCTGTCTGTCTCAGCACCAGGCACCACAGATCTGCAAGAACTCTCAAACGTCCCGTGAAGCCAGCGTCCTCCAGGACTGGCGGGTTTCATGGCCCTGAACAGTTGGAAAACGTTTTCTTTTAAAGACAAGTTGGGGAGAGGGTTAGCAGGCACTGAGAAGCTACGCCTGTTTGTTCTGTATTTTCCTTTCCCTCTGGGGCTCAGAGACCAGTTTCTTTTTTTCTTTTTTCTCTTTCTCTCTCTTCTTTTTTTACAGTACATTTTTGAAGGCCTCACTTTTTTTTTTTTTTTTTTTTTAGTGACAGAAAAAAAATAACAGGCATATTTTGGGTGATTACTCAACTGGGGTCCTTTGTGACAGGATATGCAGCTGCGTGACTAATGGAGCTGGCTTTCTCCTGGCTTCCTTCCCCTTTCAGAGCTCTTGTTTACTGCCCTATACCAAAAAAGAAAAAGAAAAAAAAAGAAAGAAAAAAGAAAAAAACCCATAAGCAACATATTTTTATACATTAAAAAAATAAATAAAAAAAATTAAAAAGACTTGTGAGATACTCAAAGGCAGTAAATCCTTTGGATATTCCATTTCCAGGGCTGCAAACTCCCCACCCTCTCTCCACTTTTAAACGCTCAAGCTCTTGACTCACGCCATGTGAATCTTCTCTCCCGCCCCCATAGCCCTGCTTTCCTCTGAACATATGTCCAACAGATCGTGTGTGTGTGCACGGCGGGGTGGGGGAGAGAGGCGAGGAGCCGGAGGAGGGAGCAGGATGGAACCATATTTATGGTGCTTAACTCAGCAATTGCTAAAGGAAGGAATAATGACTTCCAGGGGCTCAGGGCCTTTTTTCCAGGGCCTTTGTGTTTCCATAATCTATGACAGTTTTGTGGTGTAAGCAAAAGTTATTAGAAAACATGGAACTAGCTTAATGACTAAGGATATGTTCTAAACGGGGAGGAACTGTCTGTCTCTTTACAGGGGAAAATACAAATTTGGCTAGCTTTGCAGTTCTGAATCCCTGGGCTTCCCAGAGAACTTTTGGAAGGGATTGTCTCTCGTTTATAGTGCCTGATGAGTGGCACTGGCCTTCCTGTTTTTCTGGAGATCAAATAACTTTTAATTTCAAAAGGCATCTAGCCTGTGGGTGGGGAAAATGAGCTAGCTAGTTGAGTGTAATAGACAGAGATTGGTGTAGACAAAGCGTAGGATTTGGTGGCTGGGTGATGGGTTTGAGTATCAGTTGTGAGTTGGATAGAATGAGACATCTAATGCCTGCAGGTCTTGGTGGCTCAGGCAGTGTCCTTACCCTTCAGGCTGCTGGTAAGAAGAGTGAGATGACACAAGCAGAGGCATGGCCGGAGTTGTGAAGCAGCTTGCAGCAATCCCATCCTTCTAACACTTCTTCATCCAAAGAGTCGATTTGTGCTCTTGAGGGAGGAGGCAGGCTAGGAACCCGAGAGCCACAGTGCCCACTGATAAAGACTCATGGGTCATGCTATCTCATGGACACTAGGGAGGCTGGTATGGCCTCATCTTTGCCCACTCCCTTATCATTGCCCAGGCAGGCCTTGGGATTATAATTGATCACAGTCTTTCCCTGCTCAGGAAACTCCCTTCTTGACCACGCTGGCAAAAGGCACCACTTACCCCATCTTGCCTGTCCTTTCTTCTGTATTGACTCATCTTGTGCACACATACTTTGTGTCTTGGAGTGAACAATGGGCACAACTTAGCCACTGACCCAGCATTTTCAGGGGACATTGCTTAGAGGCCCTCTTTTCTCCTATTTGTCTCTCCTCTTCTACATTAAAACTTGTGCATGGTCATTTGGTATGTTTCCACTTACCCTTGCCTCCTCCAGAGTCTCCACTGATGAAGAATACCTGAAGCAGGCATGCAGGCCCTCCAGTAAGCTTCAGCAGCTATCTCCTCTCACTCCCCACAGGTGCAAAGGCTCTTGACGAAGAGACTTGGCTTGATTTCGCCAGTGGGCAAATGGAGGAACCAGCCAGCGAACTAATGGTCAGAGTTTACACAGCAAGTCAGTGATATAGACAGAAATAGAAACCCCAAAACCAGTTCCCAGTTTGCCTGGAGTTTTAGGAGGCATCTTAACTTGGATATCCCAGAATAACTTCTCTAGGCTGACCAACTGTGAAGTGATGTGTTGTAAGGGTTATTTTTTGCCTTGGCTTAACTCTTAAAACAACACTCAAAACTCCCAAAATCAGCCTAAGAAAGTTCATTTCTCACAATGTCATCTGCTTGCCAAGTTTTAACCTAATATGTTACATCATGGACACCTTCAGACCTCATTCTCTGCTCACACTGGTGCTCAGGTATCTGACTAGAGTTCAGAAATCACAGTTTATTGAAGGAAACAGATCATTAAGTCAACCCACCGGACTAAGTCTGTTGACCTTGCTTACTTGAGGAAGCTGAGCACTAACGAATGTTCTCTTGACTGCTGTGGACCTGGACTAGTAGTGGTCACTTAATGAATGGTGTGGTCTTCTGATGGTGCAAGTTTCATCAGAATTGATGGGGAGAGGATCAGGGCAGTGGTTGTTTTAGATGCCTCATGAAAGCTGATAAGTTTTCAGAAATTTTGCAAAGTGGTTATTAAACACAATTGTTACTAAAAATTAAATGGTAAAACATAATTAAATGAGACATTAAAAGCAAAGGTCATAAATGCTAAAAAACAACAACAACAACAACAACAAAAAACAGATCACATCCCACAATGTACTACTATCTCTTTTCTTGAATTATATGGCTGCCACATGCAGATACACATAGCTGCAATACTCTGTATTGGTAAGCTGCTGTGAACCTCTGCCCAGCTCCACACATGGTAACATCATATTGGTGGTTTGAAATCAACCATGGCATGAATATTTACACCACAGAAATTGGCAGACTGTACTCTTGGGCTTGATTTTTTTGTTTTGTTTTGTTGATCATCTAGATCTAAGAAAATGATAGAGAAAATATTAGTAAAATACATTAAGTGTAAATGTGTGTTATATCTGTAGCAGTGACACTGTGAATAACTCAAAATATTGAGAGAATGTTTTTCCAGTTTTCAAAAACTGTTATTAATTTTCCAAGAAGTGCTCACACCATGGAAAAATTAATGAAGTTCTAAAACACAGTCATGCATAGCTTAATGATGGGGATATGTTCTAAGAGATATGTTGTTAGATGATTTCATCATGTGTGAGCAGCATAGTGTACTTAAACTAAAATGACTATGGAGTCACTAGGTGATACAATCTTTTTAAAAAATATTATTAACTCATTATATGGAAACAGATACAGAAAGATTAAGTAATTTACTTAAGGTCATAAAGCTAAGTAGTTCACAAAACCTGAATATGAACCTAGGAATATCAGATTGATTTTAATAATACTAAAGCTAGAATCTAGAATCTTTGTATGAAAGTTTCTAAGTTGGTATAGGAGAAAAAGAGAAATGAAGAAAATGTTTAATAGAATAAAAAGCAGAAGGAAAAACATGAAAACAGCAGACAATTGGGGAAGAAATAAGATGTCTGAAACTCTCTTGATCATTACAATAAGTGTAAGTGGACTAGATTCCCCATCTTACAGAATTATGGTCACATATATGGTCCATTGCTGACCCAGTCATTGATATGCAACATCTGACTGGACTTTATTTGTTGTTTTGCTTTTCTTTTACTCATTATTGCAAATGAATTTATCAACCAACATTCATATCTAGTCTACACCTGGAAATCCAGGGTTAACATTTACCAGCACACTACTAGGACCCACTCCCGCGGTGCTCCAGAAGGAAGATCATTGTGGAATATCTACAGTATCAGTAGGAATATCAGTGGGAAGGAGCATGCCTGAGGGATAATCATGAAGAGGAGATACTGTTAGGAAGAAGTGAACACAGAAGATAGGATTGACAGCCAGCAGCAGAGACTTCCATGTGGAGAATAAGCCAGATTTGTCTGAGCACATCAGTGGAACACAAAATCACTCCTAAATTCAAGGGTAGGGTTAGAATTGTATATTCACAGTGCTTTGAAATTTGAACAGTCCTTCCTCTGCATAAACTCATGTGATCACCAGAATCAAACTGCAAGGCCATCACTTTCTGAAGTTGGAGGTAGAGAATTGATCAAGACACAGCTGGAGGAGGTGGGGAAAGTCAGATGAGCTGATGAGCTCTTCTTCTGTGTGTGCAGACAGCATCCTGCCAGCCTGGAGACACTGCAGAGAGGCTTTGTGGCAGTAACACTGACTCAAGAGGACCTGCCTGAGGCTTTGGAGCTGTCACCATTGAAGCCTAACTGGATCTAGACACTGCCAGAATGTTGCCAATGCATTTGTGTGTGCGTGGTATTCAACCTAGACTTTTCTTCTGGTGCAAAACAATCAGTGATGCACCTGAGCAAGCAGGGAATAGAAAGGGAAGGACACTAGGCTGAAGCCAGGCCTATAATCCTACCACTCTGGGAAGCTGAGGTAGGAGGATCACAAATCTGAGCCTGGCCTGGGCGACTCAGAGACCTTATAAGACTGTCTCAAAATGTTAAAAAAAAAAAAAGGGCTGGAGATGTCACTTGGTGCCAAAGTCCTAGGTTCAATCCCAAGTACTATCAAAAAAAAAAAAAAAAAAGTATGGCCCCTCAAGGCAAAGTAATGTGTTCCCCAATCCCTCATGGATCCCCTCCACAGCAGGAAGGGAGCACATAATCCATGGACTGGCATAGCCTGAGATCACTTCCAGGGAGGCGAGAGAGGGATACATAGCATAAGGTGCTCCTCACTGTAGCCAGGCATACTTACAAAATGATGGAGCGTTTAGCCAGGTGTCCTGCATGCCTGTAATCCCAGTATTCAGGGGGCTGAGGCAGGAGGTTCGTTGCAAGTTCAAGACCAACCTGGGCTACAAGGTGAGCTCAAGGGTAGCCTGCACTCTCAAAAAAAACAAAAAGAAAAGAAAGAAAGATGGAGCACCTATCCATCCATCCCGGTGCTATTTCTACATGATTGGACATCTTATTCATAGTTGTGTGTGGAGATGTAGAATCAATGAGAAGGGCACACAGCAAGTGAAAGGGCTCTTTTTGGAATGGTGATAACTGATGAGACTTTCATAATTTTCTTTCGGCTCATAGATTTTTCTAATTTTCCTTTATAACTAGTAGACATTACAGTAGAAATTGATGGTTTCTTGTATTTTATGTGAAAATTTTAGTAAAATATATAAATATATTCACATATAAGTATATATGAAAAACTATGTTCCTCTTCCCTTATATAATTATATATTATATACAAACAAAGTAACAAATTATATATATATTTAAAATATATATAACCATTCATAGAGAAATACTGAAAGAAAATACAGCAAACTATTATCAATAGTTTTCTAGTTGTGTTTTTCTTTATTTTCCAAGTTTTTTGCATTGGGCATTTATTTTTGTAAGGAGGAGAAAAATTATATGCATATATATATGTAGGTATGTATATGTGTATGTATGTATTTCTCTACGTATATGGGTGTACATGTGTACTTTGTGTGCTTTCATTGGCAAAAAAAGTATTTTCTTCCTCTTTTTTTTTCTTTTTCTTGAGACAGGGTCTTGCTATGTAATGCAGACTGGCCTTGAATTTGCTATGTAGCCCAGGCTGACTTCAAACTTACAGCAACCTTCCTGCCTCAGCCTCCAGAGTGTTAAGATTACAGGTGCATCCCATTACATCTGGTGAAAACAAATATTTTTAAATTATGTACAGCTCATTACTTGCATTTGTTTCCCTGGTACAGATCAGCTATCTTTTTCTTAACATGAAGCTAGGCAGGGGCTGGGATTTAGCTCAGTGGCTTAAGTGCCTGCCTGGCAAGCGCAAGATCATGAGTTCGATCCCCAGTACCAGAAAGAAAATAGGCACAATTTTCTCCCTGCATTAACAGCTTTTATTTTATTTTATTTTATTTTTTGGAACCAGGGATTGAACTCACAACCTTGTGCTTGCCAGGCAGGCAGTTATGCCACTGAGCTAAATCTCCAGCCCCACTGGCAGTTTCTAAAAAGCTGGACTTGGGCTTTGTTGTTGCTGTAGGCTTTGGAGTGTGTGCAAGTTTGGCCTGGCCTGAGTAGGACACAGGACTGGTCAACACAGTTAGGCGAACCATGGATGAATATCTAGAGCTGCTTATATGCAGCAACCCCCCCACCCCCAGGAGAGAATGCTGTGGATTTAATTCCTTCTCGTGAAGGACCAAGCCTTGTAGGTGCTGTCTGTCCTCTGGCCGAGTGGGAGATTCATCAGAAGCACTACCCACAGGGCAAAGCAAGAGCGAGGTAATGAACAAAACACCCTTCAATGGGAGCGTGGTGCTGCATCCTGGCCATCCGTGCCCCAGGGGAGGTAAATGTGATGACCACTTGGTTATTTTCCATCCTGTATGATCCACGGCACTTCCTTGACGCTTGTGTAACTGTTTGCAATTTATTCTTTGGCTTATACTTTCTAGATGGCTCTGAAGGAAAACAGTGATTTTCCCATTTTTTTTTCTGGGCCATATAAACAGTGAAGTTTTAGTTTCCCATCTGATTTGTCTCAGTCACCATTATCCAACATGAGGAAGGGCCTAGGGGAAAGACAGTCTTCAGCGGTGCACCTGGACTGGGCAGAGCCTCTGAGCTAAGGTGGGTCCACCTGTGGTTGGAGCGGGACTCACTGTTTCTAACCCAGCCCAGTTGCCTGTAGAAAGGCAGACAGGCCTCTGTCCCTGCCTAGGGTTTTGAATTCTCTGATGGCAGTTTTGGTGTCATGGCACATGTCCTGTGGAAGTATCAGAATGTTTTCCACTCATCGCGAATCATCCTTCCACAAAACAGTTTTTAAATCCTTCCCTAGCATGAGTAAGGACTGAGAAACAATAGAGAATTCGTGGTTTTGTACAAATTACATGGAAAGTTCCAGGGACTCCAGGAGGGAAGGATGGGGAGGAGAATAAAAACAAAACATTAGGGTCTCAGGATGTCCAGATTAAAATATTGGCCTCTGGGATTCAGTCAGTCTATAAATACCATTCTCATCACCTGAGTTGTAAAGCTAACATTGTTCAGCTCCTCTGGCTTTGCCTTTATGGTCTTATTTGATTGCAAGACATTGTTCAGCCAACCACCACCTCCCCTGAGCCTGTGTGTGATTCTAGGACTATCTGGGGATTGCCTAGAAAGGAAAACTTGTTTTACCACTGCCCCTAAGAAGGGACTGTCTGTGTCTACTTAGCGTCATTAAATATTTCTCTAGCTCTTGCTTGCTATCTATCTTTTTGGTCACTTAAATTCCTTTTTAGACACCCAGTAAGTATTGCTGAAGGCCCTAGCATGTTAAAAAGAACTATGAGATGCTGATGTCACATAGAAAGAATTCTGGGACCAGATTGGGGAAGTAGAGATTCACTAGAGAGACGAAGGCCAACACATCGGCAGCAAAGAACATGTAAGACAGTCTTCAACAAATAACCGAACTCTATGGATTTGACAAAGGTGTGGCAAGTGAAGCAAGAGAGACTGTGTAGATTCCAGGTCCCCAGAAGTTTGCTGGGAAGAGGAAGAGTTTGAAGGGAGGACAAGATTGAAGCAGGACCTCTCAGAGATATCCTGGGCTGAGGGAAGGAATTGAGCAAGGACAAAGAGTAAAGATAGAGCAGGAAGCAGAGCAGGTTTTTGGTTTTGTTCAAGGTACAATCATGTAGAGGAAAGGCCTGGAGAGGTAGGACAACACTGTATCATAGGATGGTGGTGGAGAGGGGTTTTAAAGCTGCTTTGTTACTGTGTGTTCTCCTGGGATATTCTCTTGATAAAGATGCATTGCCAGCAATGGTTTGTCCAAGAACCTGATTTTTGCCGTGGGCCTCTTGCTGTTTTCTTCCTCACACTGGCCCACCAAGTGTCAGTCATGTAGCAAATTGGCCACTCCACCATGGGTGGTTCGTCAAGTTAGGATAAGTACCTCTGCTTTGGCAGGGAATTTCATTTTGCTAACAGATCTGGACTGGGAAGGGAATGGATCAAGGGTTTGGGCTGTCATCTTGGGACTATCATCTTGGGAGGGCCAGCAGCAGACGCTTGGAGCTGGCCAGCACCAGGGTGCAATCTGGTAGCCACGGAAGAAACCCTTGGAGGTTCGAAAGCCCATAGACACCTGCTTGGCTTGGCTTGCCGTGGCTAATAGTTTTTCCAGCAGAAATGAGCAGGAGATGGAAGGGTGGTTGAGAGTTGGCAGTGATGAGGAAGGAAAGATCTTCAGTGCAGAAATGAGGTATTTAGGATCCCCTATCTATAAGTGCATGAGTTCTGGCCTTAGCTCACGTTGCTGGTAAAAGTAATCAAATTTAGGCACTGTTGCCTGAAGCCTTTCAATGAAAGCTAAGGGTGGAATAAACCTAACAGAAGGGACAATCGAAAGGGGCCAATGGCCAGGGAGCAAAGGCGGACCCTTCAATGAGACAGAGGATGTGAGGGGTCAGGATGAGAGAAGAAAAGCCATTGCTGGGGATAACTAGGGACTGGGGGCTTCTGGGGATGTGAACTATGGTAGCCGTTCTCTGGCTCTTTCCATGTCAGTATTTCTGGCCTACTGCCCTGAATATGAATTCATGAGACCTAGAATCAAGGGGAGGAGGGCTTTGTAGCAGAAATGCCCCTTAAAGAAGGGCTTACTCCCACCAACAGAGCAGCAACTGGGGTGCCTGCCGCTCCTCCCAGCCTCATACACATGATGTTCTTACTCAAAGACTGTCCATCTGTCCAGCCATGCCGCCAAGCCCGGGGGCCCCATGCTGATTTCTCTTGGAAGAGCCCCAGTTCCCAGGGTGACCTCAGTGACAGCAGGGCCCACGGACTGCTCCAGTCCCACACTTCCTGTCACTAGGAAGGGTCTGCTTGGCCCATGGAAGTTACAATAACACAGTCGCTGTTTCTGAGCAAGCGCCCTCAGCAAAGTCGTTGGAATGGTTCTCTTGGCAGCATGTCTAATCTTTTCTGGCTGCCTTTCTGAGCAATGGGCTCCCAATCTATTTTGGTCTCTCTCTTCTTTGACTCATTCTGGGACTTCCATGCCATGAATCTGAGCCACCCCCTCTTCCCCCCCAGGGCCAGATCCCACCAGCAGGCAGACAATTCAGAATTAGTTGTGGTCATGGTTGTCTAAACTGACAAGCAGGGAAACTGAGGCACAGCAGGCCACGAGGCCTTGTCCCACCTCCCACAGTGTCCCAGAAGCACAGCTGCCAGCAAGGCCCAGGGTTCTGGCTGGGACTTTAGCTCTGGAGCTCTTAGGGAAGGTTGGGGCCATGTGAACTGTTTCAAAGCTTTTACTGGGCCCCACTTGGCTACAAATCCCGGGGCTGTGTAGCAAATGGGATTGCGATGGGAATGCAGTGGGGATGGGAAGTGTGTGTGTGTGTGTTTGCACGCGTGCTTTTGTGTGCCGGTGGTGGGTTGGTGGTAGTGTTTAAAACCCTCCCATGTCTGGAATTTGACAAGCAAAGAATAGAGAAAGACCAGAAAACCCAAAATAATGGGGGAAAGAGAACAAAGAGCTTTCCCAAAGACATGGTGCAAGCTGTGGGCTAAACATCTTCCTGTTTCTGGTCCTGAACCCCTGCCCCAGGCACAGCAGGCTGGCTGGTCAGGCTGGTTTGGCCGGTCTATGGCCACTGCCAAGGCTGGACTCCTGCTCCCAAGCTCTCCTGCAACCTCAGGCCTCCCTGGGTGCAGCCTTGGAGCTTTGGAGAGGGGCGTCGGGGAGGCAGGGGCAGTGAGAGTTTCAGACACTTTCTAGGTGTCTCAGGGGACCTGCATATTTCCTATGTAAAGTTTGGTCTGTTTGTAATTAGACTTTTCTTCTTTGCTTATTTCCGGAGAGATTAAAAATAGTGAAATCAGCTTAATCTGGGACTCTCTGAGATCAACAAGGCCACTGTTTCCATCAGTATGAAAATACCAAGCAGTCCCACCCATAGTCATGGGTCACGCCACCCGGCAGGCCAGGCAGGCTTTCTGCCACGCAGGAACTTTGAGTTGCAGGCACCCTCAACAGATTAGACTGTTTCTGGATTCCAGCAAGCATAACTTCTTTTCAGCTTCAACTGAAGGAGAAGGGATCCAGCACTGTTTCGGGCCCAAAACCCTCTCTGTCTTTCCTTGCAAATAAGCTTAAGTCACAGGCCCTGTTAACTCATAGTAGCGCTTGGCCCTCACATCTGGAGCTTTCTCAGAGTGTGTTCTTTAGGCCTTAGAGATGGTAACCCAGGTCAAAGCCTCTGATGATATCTGCTTGTGAGTAGACATAGAGATAGAGACAGGGACAGAGACAGAGGCAGGCATGATACGCAGAGAGAGAGAGAGAGACAGAGAGAGAGAGAGATCCTAGTGTTTTCATTTCCCTGGGGAACCTAGATTAATACCCTAGAAGTGGGGAGAAAAGCAGGTTACATTAAAGTTATTCATGATTAATAGACATTTTTATTTATTTGTAAGGAAAAGAAACAATTATTTGTTTATTTGTTTTTTGAGGCAGGCTCTTGCTGTGTGTTGCAGGCTGGCCTCGAACTCATGGCAATCCTCATGCCTCAGCCTTCTGAGTACTGAGACTACAAGCATGTGCCATCATACCTGGCTGGGGGTAAACTGTTAGGGAATACAAAGTTGATTGGCATTTCCTTATAGCAGCACTATTTATTATAGTAAATACATAAAGTGATGTGTTACAAAGACTAAATTCATTATAAATGGGCTGATCTTTTAGCAATTTCAGTTCCGAAAAGGGGGCCTTGAGTGGGGGAACTTCTTGTCTAGAGTTTCTCCCCTTCCCACCAGAGAACCCTGGCACTGCTCCCCTATATTAAAACAGAAGATAAAGGGGATGAGGATCTAGCTCAGCCGCATAAGTACCTGCCTTGCAAGCATGCGGTCATGAGTTTGATTCCCAGTACAGACAAAAAAATAAAAATAAAAAATAAATAAAACAGAAGATATGCTTCCATCTGTGTAGCTAGGCTTACAAAGTAAAGGCTGAGTGCTGGCCTGATTTCTTCCCTTAGTTCCATTTTAATTATAGAGATATTTTTGAAGAGCATTTGTATATAAGAGCTTTCTGGTTATTAAGGACAGAAGATCTACCTCTGACTGCTTTAGCAAAAGGGAAATCCAATGATTCATATAATGGAAGGATTCAGAATTAGAGTTAGCAGCAGACACGGGACTAAAAAATATGTCACCAGGACTTGGTTACTCTCCATCTCTCTGCCCTGTTCTCTGCTCTGATGGCTTTAGAGTCAGAGTTCACATGCCAGAGAAAGGACAGCTGTTACAGTTTTATACTTCTCAGTTAGGAGAGTCAAAGTGAAAGGATGTGTGTCCTCAGAGAAGTCCTAGGGAAAACCTCAAGGACTCTCATTGGCTGTAACTGACAAACGTCCATTCCTGAGGTCATCACTGTGCACAAGAGAAATGGACACCTGATTGGTTTAGGCTTGGATCATTCATGTTATCCAGAATTGGGGTGATGTTGCTGGATTGAATCTCACAAACAGAGTGCAGGGGACAGCATGGGGCTCCCCAAGAAGAAGCAGAGCCCTGGGAACCAGAAGAGAGTAGAGTTGAAAATTACAAACTCAGTGTGCTGAGTAGTTGAAAATTGCAAACAAGAAAACCTAAACATGCATAATCCATTCATTTATGGAAACACATGTCTGGGGTTGTGCTAATGGAATGTTGGCCCACCCTGCTCTGACTGCCCCAGCTTCCCTGCTCATGTGCTTGGTGACTACCACTGCTGGGTGACCGAGTTTGGTTGTAAAGTGTTCTTTCCTCCAGGTCTCCTAACACTCAGCTCTATCGCCGGCATCTTCCTCCCAGAATCTGACCATAGACACAGATGGAGATGGGGGAGGCAGCATATTTCTGACAAAGCTGATGTTTCCATTTCACGCATGTGACTAGTAAGGAACATGGCCAGTAATAACTCTTTCTTCAGTCTTGGAAAGCTTGACCAAGGCCATAAATCACTGAATGAAGCTCTGGCTTCATCTTTTAACTTAAAACTTGGTTTCCATCTACTCTGTATCCTGCCTGGAGAGCAGAGCAACAGAGTCGCAGACGCTGAGTGTCCATTTTTGCATTCTGCTGGCTGCGTGGAGGTCACCTTCCCATGGCACAGCCCTAAGGGGCAATCTGGGATCAAGCCAAAACCTTGAGCTTGGCCCCTCACTCAAATTTCTCTTTGTTATTTTGCCAATGCTGCCTGGAAAACCAGGAAAACATCTCCGGTTTTCGAACTTACAGGATTCTGGCAACAGAGGTCAGAAAGTGAAGGCTCACGGAAGACTGCACGCAGCCCAGTGTTTCTGGGCAAGAAAATGGCTTTGCTTGGTGCAGTCACACAAGGGGCTGACGGGGCAGAGGGAACACGGCGAGGTGTGGTCTCTCAGGACCGAGAAGCAGGAGAGGAGGCATTGGCAGAAGAGGCCGAGGAGGGGGTTTGTGCAGGGTAATACCGGGTGTCCCATCACACATTTCCATTTCCATTCCCACGGAGCCTGACACAGTGGATAGCACAGCATGCGATCAGTTGGCACCTCTACATTTCAATAGGTTCAATAATAAAGGTGGGGGTTGGAGCAGCAAACAAGCAGAGCAACCCAGTGTGATCAAATGCAGACAAGACAGGGCAGGTAGACGACTCATTGGCTACAGATGACCTGCAGTGAGGAAGGAGGGAACCTCTCTCTTTCCCTACAGGGATCACTGCATTCTTCCATCTTGGCAGAATTTTCAGCTTCCACAGGGCCCAGATCTTTGGGAAACCTTGTTTTGGCCTAAGCCTGCTAAATATAGTTGGGTGAAATGTGACTGACCAGAGAATCTTTGACCTCTTCAGATTTAGCTTTTGGACCAAGTTAAGAGACTCTCTTCTGAGACTTATTTTGGAAGGAACGTCAGTAGTGGAGGGATGAGGTGGGAAAAGCTGTGTAGGGGCAGGCTGAAGGGCTCTTTTCTTCCTTTCTTTTCTTTTTTTGAAACAGGGTATTGCTGTCAGCTCAGGCTAGGTTTGAACCCACTATGTAGCCCAGGCTGGCCCTGAACTCGTGGAGATCCTCCTGCCTCAACCTACCAAGTGCTGGGATCACCAAGTGCCACCACACTTGGTTGTGTTTCTTTAACTTAGACAAGAATCATACTGTGAGTTTGGGGTCTTTGAGATCACTCAGAATAGGAGTAGGAAAGGGCTGTCTGAATGTAAAAACAGATTCCTAATATATTCTTTGCTATACATTTCTCTTGAAAATAAGAAATAAAAGAAATAAAACTGAAGAAATAAGAAATAAAACTGAATGCATCTCTACCTAATTAACAATAACAACACTGATTTTCTCTTTCTCCTATAGAGTGCGGGTACATTACTTGATGTCTAAATCCTCTAGTACTCATAGCCAAACCTTATAATCTAAGCAAACACTCTCAATGATTACATTTTCTCTGAATAATAATCATGACTCTTATTTATTGTTTACAATGGCCCTGCTTCAAAGTTTTGCAAATATAATCTCATCGAATCTTGACAATAAACTTGGGAGGAGAGTTATTGCTCCCATTTTACAGAATAGAATGCAGAGGCTCAGAGAACATCTGTAGCCCTACTTAGGAAGGGCGGAAGATTGAAGTTAGTCTTGGTCAGTGAGACTACAAATTCTGTGCACTTAACTTTTCTGGAGTTCTCATCATCACCTTTATTCCCTCCCATGTTAAGCATTTTTGGGCTTATCCTTGGGAAGCCTGATTCAAAATATGAGTGTGTCTGTCAGCATCCTGGCAGAAGGCAACGGCACGGTCAACTGTGGGTAAGTGAGTGAACCTAGAAATGGGATTGCTTACAAGTTCTGGACAAGGTTAAAGGACACTGACAAGGCCTGAGGAGGCCCACCAGGGTGGACAGGGGGGAAGAGCCTGAGGGCAGGGATGGAGAAGCAGGAGACAGTGGCTCAGAGAAGCAGGGGCTGTGGCCTTAGATGGAGGGACAATCTAGAGCATAGCCAAGCAAGTATTTCAACTTCGCCCTGTCCCTCTGTGTTTTTTGTTTTTTTCCTCCCACTGGCTGAAGCCAACTGAAGCCAGAGCAAGTGGGGGCCCAGCAGTGCAGCCCACAAGGTCAGGCGCAGTGCGTGAGAAGAAGGGTGGAGAGGGGATCTGATCTGGAGGGGCAAATGCACCTGCCCAGAGTAATGAATGAGCATGTCCGGCTGTCCATTGACAATAAACTTGAGAGGAGAGTTATTGAGTTGTTGTAACACCTCACTTTATGTATTTGCTATATTTGCCAAATGCTTCTGCTTTGGGGTTCAGGGATAATCACGTCCATCTACAGGCAAAAAGATGGCTTCTGGAGATTAGGAAAGGAAGCGTTTATCACTTAGGGATCAGCACAGATGCACCAAAAACATACTACCAGTATTGTACTTTTTTTAAAAAAAATGAATGAGATTCTTAATTTGGGGCCCATGGCATTGCAGTATGCAGCACAGCAAGGACCTTGTGGCACTCTTGGGAACAATGTGGCTGGGAGACAGTGTAAGCAGTGGCTGGGGTTTGTTAAGTGACTGGTCCTAAAGCTGCAGAGAGACAGGATCCCATCAGTACCCAGAGTTCTTCCATGATCTTCTCTTTCAGCACCTCCACCAGAGACTAAGCAGAACCGTCAGAGGTCAGCCTTACCCATTACCGCAGCAGGAGCGGCGCCTCTCTTGCATAACAGAACTAGAATCCCCAAGGAGCCTAACAGTGTGGACCAATGGTGGCTGAATGTAACATGATGACATATGAGAGGATTAAATTTATACCTGGGATGTTGATGCTGAGTCAAAAGAAACTATCGTGTTCTGAGGACAGGTCAGTGGTATCAATAGTAAAAGATGTGAATCAACGTGCATGAGGACCAAGAAGACTGGTGTGATCTTAGGTGACATTAGCTGAACAATAATTTCAAGTGACAGCTAAAGAAGAGCCTTGAGGATGAGAAAACTTTCTGTGAACTTTTTACTGGTCTGTTCCATCTGGAATGCTATCATGTTTCTTTCTCTTTCTCTCTTTCTCTTTCTCTTTTTTTCTCTTTCTCTTTCTTTCTCCCTCCCTCCCTCCCTCCCTCCCTCCCTCCCTCCTTTCCTTCCTCCCTTCCTTCCTTCCTTCCTTCCTTCCTTCCTTCCTTCCTTCCTTCCTTCCTTCCTTCCTTCCTTCTGTCTTTTAGTTATGTGGGGGATAAAATTAACAGCTTCACTGAACTGATCTACATACTTGGCCCTTTTAAAATTTTTTAAAACTTTGAGGCAGGAACTTGCTAATTTGTACTTGTGGCTTATATCTAGGTGTCTCTCCAAAGCTTCATGCATTCATAAGTTGTTTTTTTTTTTTCAAGTAGCTGATCTAGGTATGTGAATGCAGATTAGGGATGCTGAATATGGATTAAGGGTATGATAACTAAATTAGTCCATTGACTGGTTTAGCATAGTCCTGGGTGTGGATAAGGCCCACCTTGGGCATGAGTGGCACCACCCAAAAGGTTTGCACCCTGGATGGAATAAAAGGGAAAGGAAGGCTCGCTGCTGCTGTTTGCTGCTTGTGGCCTCCTGCTTGCCCTGCCATGGACTGTTTCTCCTCTGCCATATTACCTTGCTTTGGAGCTAGCTAACTACTTCTATGAACTGTGTGCTTAAATAAACCTTTTCTCCTTTAACTTTGGTATTTTGTCAGGTATTTTGTCTCAGCAATGAGGAAAAACTAAGGCAGTTGCACATCTTGAACTTTTGATTCTTTTGCCTCCCCCTTCTGAGTGGCTGGGATTGCTGATAGGAGCCCCTACAACCAGGCTCCACATCATTTTTAAAGGAGAATCAAAGAGAAATTGGACTAAGCTGGCTGGGAATGGTGGGTATACAACTATAGTTCCAACATTCTGGGAGTTTGAGACAGGAAGATTACAAGTTTGAGCCCAGCCTAAGCAATTTAGTGAAATCTTGTCTCAAACAAAATGGTGGGGATATAGCTCAGTGAGGAGGCCCTGAGTTCAATCCATAGTACTGGGTGAGGAAAAAAAAGAAAAGAAATCAGACTGCATCTGGGGTGAGGCGTAGGGATGAGTGGGGGTCTGAGAGTGTGTGTGTCACATAGGAACATTTGAAGGAAAAGTAGAAGAGACAAGACAGAGGGCAAGTTAGAGAGGTCTTTGAGTATGTGAGGGGTGGTTGTGTGGCAAAGCCTGTCCATGTAGGGCAGAAAGCAAGTACAGGGGCAGTGGGTGACAACTAATGGGAGCTGGTTAGAGCTGACCTAATGGCAGGCAGATTGCATGGGAGTTGGCCAGGGCTCTTTGAGTAGCATCCCAGCCAAGGGATGGTGGTGAGCAGACTTTGGCATTAAATGTACAAGGGGACTACATGGCTTTGAAGAGTCTTTATTGAGTCCAAATGCCTGGCACATGAATAGTGTTTGCACACTGTACCTGCTTTACACTAACAATTCATCAGCCATGGCTTTGGTGAGTGAGCATGCCCAGTCTTTAACACATGTGGATCCTTAGGCATATAGGACAGGGCATTCCCCTTCAAGTGACCTTTGGGAATCTTGGGACATGCAGGCTGCCCCGTGTAGTGGAGGAACATGAGGTAGGTCTGGATTTGAATCTCCTCCAGCTGCTCTGGCTGTGAAACTCTAGACCAGTCACTTCCACTTAGCATTTTCAACTTCTGGGTGCAGACTTTGGGGTTGGGGTGGCTGGATACCTTCCTCAGGGGGCTGATTGTCCCACCTAGAGCATATCATCATGAATATGTGGGAAGCCTGAGACTCCACTATGGTTGATTCTCTTTCCATTTCCTTGCATGGAGCTCAAACTTGTGGCACCATTTCTAGGAGCCCCCATATAATCTGACAGTAGTAGGAGTCAGTGACTGGGGAGTAGCCGATCACTGTAGGGTGCCATTCTTTCCCACCAGGCAGAATGCCCCCTATTTCTGCGGTCCTAATTTGCAGAATCAGAGTGCCATGTTGGTAAGAAGCCTTCCAGTTTTAAAAGAATGTGGAAGGTTGTAATGTACAACCATTCTGAAGCAAGCTACTCTTCCTCTCCACTTTTCAAGGTGAAGCCCAAATGCCACTTTCTCTGGGGGACACTGCCTGGCTCATCCTAGATGCTGTGCCACACAGCCAGCTACTGTCAAGGATTCTTGTGTCCTTCTGTTTCCTAACTACAGGAAACTTATTTGAGAACTGGGATCAGTATCTGATTCTCCGAATCTGGGTAGAAATTCAGCTCTATTTTGGGGATCTAGTAGGCACCCAATGAAAACCTGCCATTTGATTCTTTTCATCCTTTTCACATATCCCTTTATTAAGTCAAGAATGAAAAGAATAAACACCAGGTTTGCATTTATTCATTTGACCAACGTTTTGTAACATTGAATGTGGAGACATCTGACTTCCTGGGCTTATTTCTTGACCCACTGTAGATATGCTCCTCCTCCTCCTTCAGCCCCAGACTCTTTATCCTCCTATTGCAACTAAACCTAAGTCTCCTTCAGGGTGTCACACACTCAGGGCAGGAGGGATCCCCCTCCTAGTCTTGCTGCAGCTCTGCAGGCAGCAGGCTGAGGGTCCCCTCAGAGGCCTGCCCAGCCTGTGGTGAGTTGGCACCCTGCTAACAAGGGCTCCAGCTGCAGCTCCCCATCAGTGAGTTCCCAGATAGGGGAGGCTGTTTGGGGTAATCACCACTCAAGGGCTGGCCCACTTCATCAGATCCACCTTTCAAACACATCCTGGGCAGTGACCCGAGGTTACCCACGCATTCAGGACAGGAGGGACCTTGCTGAGGTCCTGTTCCTTGTCTTCTGCAGGCCCAGATTTCAAAGTTGTGGATTCATTCTTCCTTCTCCTCCTCCTCCTCCCCCTCCTCCTTCCTGCCTCCCACTCTCTTCTCCTCCCCAACATTCCTTGCTTCTTGTTTATATTGCAGAAAACATCTGTGAGAGTAAATGACTGGGATGAAAGGTCCTGGCAGAGGGCTATTTTTCTTTGGGTGGCTTAAAGGGGGACAGATGAAGACTTCAGCCCCACCCATGCCTTCCCCAGTGGGACTCCCCCCACCCCCACTCCAGAGCAAGGAAGAGTGCCCAGTGGAGACAGACAGAAGGTGGCCCAGCCGGCCCTGGTCCCCAGGCAGGAAAGATTGGTTTTCCAGTGGAACAGACTGGCCCTAAGGAAAATGCTCCAGGAGGGCGGAGCGGGAGGGGAAGAGCCCTGTGCCTCTGTAGGGGGCTCTGCGGGGGATTCCTGCGGCTCTGCATTGCCTGGCTCCCTGCACTCTCTGCTCTGCCCCAGTTCCAGGCTGCAGACTTGGCGTGTTACGGAGGAGCGGCAGCCCATCAGCCTTTCTGCTCTCTTCTCCTCTCTCCTGAGTGGCTGTGCAGTGCGGGATGGACCTGCCTATGTACTTCTCTCTCACATCTCAAGCGTTGTGTGTTTTGTTGACAAGTTAGTGATTTCTCTGGTCCTCAATTTCTCCATCTATAAAAGGAAAATGAGGACACCTACTTCACAGAGCTGTGATGAGCATGAGATGATATAAAAGGCAGGCTCCACACAAAATAGTGGCACTTAATAAAAGATAATGAGGATGGCAGGGTGGTGATGGCCTAGCTAGGTGGCCTAGGAGGGAAGGAGAGAGCCCATGTGGAGTGTTTGTGTGGCTTTCTGGACCTTAATCTTCCATTCTGCACATGGGGTCGGGTTCTCCCCTCCTCTCACTGTAGAAGGGTTGTGACCTATGTGGCGAGGCTATGTGTGCGCCGGAGCTAAAAAGCTCACGAGGAAACCAAGCTTCGCCAGGCCCTCGCACTGTGAGGGCTGCTTTAGTCTGGGTGTGCTGTCTCTCTCTCAGCACTTGCCAGCTCTCCTTCCTGGCCACTGTCACCAGAGGAGGGAGGACAGTGACCCTCATCTTCCATACGAGCCCCTGGTGCTGTGTCCCCTGAGGACACAGCTATGAATTCTGGCTGGGGCTGACCATCCTGGGCCTGGGGGCTTGGTCAGGAGATGCCCCTGACCTGGTATGGGAAGCCCAGAGATTGCAAGTGCCTGGCTCAGAGGCTCCCACAGAGCGAGGCAGGGAATCGGGCAACCTGGCTCAGAACTGCCAGCCTTAGTCTGGCTTTTCTTGGAAAAGTCAGGGCCAGATTTTAAGAGGACATTGGTACCTGGGACCATGGCAAAGCAGTGGTGTTTTGGGAAGATAAGGGATGAATTCTCACCAGGATGGAATGTGAGACAGATAAGTTATGACTCAGGAGGAAGAAAAGTGGGTACCTGAGCAGCAGCTTAGCAGCACCGGGGCTGCTAAGGGAACCTCTGTCCAGCCACATCGTTATCCGGCTTGTCTCATGGAGGATTACTCTGGGGGCCCAAGAGCAGAAGACCCAAGCCTGATGGGCTGTGCTGAGGCTCCAGGCTGCTCTGTGGAATCTGCCGTGCCCTGAGGAGAGGCGATTCTTCTTAAGCACAGGCCTTCCTTGGCAAAGCAGAGGAGGAAAAAGTCTGGGTGTGCACCCTCCTTCCAGCTCCAGCAGCCCAAACCCCCAGACTGATCTCCGCTGGGGTGTGCCTGGTTGAGGCCACGTGGCCAGATGAGCTATGAGGTCACCTCAGTGCCTGCAAACTGGTCCTCTGGGGCTTGGTGCCAGCTACACAGAAGCCTGGTCCCCTAACAGGCTTGCTTAGTATTATTATTTACCTATATGTTTAATCATGGGGACATTGAGTCCCACAAGGTTGAGGCATAGAGTGATAAGCATATGTTGCAGGGTCAGGAATGAGAACCTGGGGCTGCTGTGGCCTCAAAGCCGCTGCATTCCCTCTCCACCAGACTCACCCTGGACAGTAAGATGTCACTTACCACCTCTGGCTAGTCAAACCCATTTCAGTTAAAAGTTCGGTTCTTTAGCCATGTTGGCTACATTTCAGGGCTCAGTAGCCACCTGTGGCTAGCAAGTGGCTGTCCTGTGGGACATGGAACATTCCATTGTTGCAAAGTGCTTATAGCATGGTGACTAGACTATATCAAGCTCTATCATGCTTTCAAATGCTGTTTAAACCCATTTTCTCAGCTGCAAATTCATATCTACTCATTCTTCCCTCCTAGTCCATCCAAAGGGCAGGGTGTGTCTGTGTGATTGTTTACCCTGTTTTGTAAATGGGGACACCGAAGAGCAGAAGGGGCGAATGATCCATGGGGGCAGAGATGGGATCTCAGCCCTGTCCTCCCTGCAGTGTGGTACCTTCCTAGTTGGATCTGAGCAGAATGAGAATCTGGTTGGTTCTCACAGGGCTGGGGGGGCCTAACCCACTGCCCCACCAAGGCAGGCCCCAAGGTCACCCCACCAGCCTGTGGTGCCTTTTCAATCATGCAGCCCTCTGAATGGGAGCCTGTGGGAGCTCTGTGTATGCGAGCAGGAAAAAGGGCTCTGTGTGGGAGCTGGGAGGCTCCGAAGCCTGCACAGAGGCCAGCTCTGTGCCACACAGCCCCGGCAGCTTGGGCTGGGAGGAGTGGCCAGATCCAGCAGTCTCCCTGTTCCAATTCTGGCTCCTGAGTGATAGTCCTAGATCCTCACTCACCCTGGGGAGAAAAGGAGCCCAAGAATTAGACACAGGCTGTCTACCTTGCTGAGGGGTGGTGCACAGACTCTGACTCAAATCTCACAGGCACCCTGGCAGGTGAGGGGATCCCCAGGATCAGCCCCACTGATGAGCTGGCTGCTGGAGGAACCCACCCTGGGACAGCCCACTCTATGGTGCTAGAGGAGGCTGCGTAGGAGGAGGCTGCTCACAGCTCTCTCATAGGCTCCGATCTGGTTTTGTCCTGTGCTGCAAACGATTGCCTATGCCTTTAGACTCTTCCTGAAACCAGGGGCTGCCAATGGCATGGATTGTGTGCTGCTCCTCGCTGGACCAGGCTTGCTTTAGGAAGGCCTCCAAGAGACATTAGAGGGATAAAGGGCTGCGGTTGAATGTGGGCAGACAGCAAGGGACAACAGTGTGTCACCTGGCTCCTGTCTGTCAGTAGGCAGTGAGTTGCCTCAGTGAAAAGGATACCAATCCACCAGCAACAGAGAGAAAAAACACCACTGATTTGTAAGGTGGGACTCCCGTGCTCCCTGGCTCCCGGAGGAGGGTCGGGGGCAGTCGGAAGCTCCGCTGGCTGCTGGACGCTCACTCCACAGCCTGACTTCCGATGTGGTGGGTGCTCAGTCGTGCCTGCTAGGGCTGGGCAGAGACTGTAACTGGAGCGAGGGCCTCAAGTCAGAGGGGACCAGGCTGCACAAGAATACCTCAGCCAGGATGAACTAAATCTGCCCATCTCCCCCCACTCGCCTGCCCTCTCCCCCGACCTGCACAGGTTTGCAATTCATCCGCCGTCCTCACATGCTGTTCCTGCTATCAGATGATGAAAATGGAGATTCGTCTTGAAGAAAGAAAGAAGGAGCTTGCTTCCCCCTTCCTGGTCTATGTGAGCCCCCTCCCTCCCCTATCACCATGTGTCCCTGAAACCTGGGGCTGTTCCAAGCCCTAAATATGCTGGAAAGTATATCCCTGAGCAGCTGGGAACCTGCTCAGGCTGCAGTGGCCTGGGGTGAATCAGAAACCAAGAGATAGGCCAGCTAACAAAGCAGTCCCTTGTTCCTGCAATGAGAGAGAGATCACCATCAGCGCCAGGCTCCTGGGAGTGAACACACACACACACACACACACACACACACACCATTTGCCTCCTGGTGCCACCCCCCATCTTGCCTACTCAGGGCAAATGCTGGGGAAAGGTGTTACCTAGCAGGCCCAAGGCCATCATGACTGCCGGCTGGGCTGGTCTCTCTCCATGGCCTCTGTCCCAGCCTCCTACTCCCTCCTCTCACCCTAATTTCACTGGGAAGGTAGGAAGGGATTGGAGAGAAAGGTACATGCAGCTCAATGTTTCTTACTGAGCTGGGGGACATGAAGGACAACAAAGGCACATCCAAAGGGGCTTCCCACAGCTGAGAAGGTTTGGAAAGGCCTGTCTGCAGGAACCAGACACCCTGAAAAAAATCCCTTGCAGGCGAGTTTTGAAGCAGGCCCGATCATGGAGTTGGCAGTCGCTCAAGGCCGCGGTGGAGTCAGGGGCCTTCCCATCAGGCCTGATTACAACCACTCGTGAGCCTTGCTAATGGCAGGCATCGTGTGCCAAGTACCCATGGGGGTCTGAACCACCCACAGAAACAGGCCTGTTCACATCCACCACATCCCTATAGGTGGGAGAGGGCGGGTCTCATCATAAATGAATAAACTGATGCACAGTTTATCCATTACCGGGATTGCCAGTGACTGCAGAAGAAGCTCAGTTCCTTTCCCCAGTTCCTAGTGGCTGGGTTCTCACCAGATACCTGTAGGAGCCTGATCTACATGCGTGGTCAGAGGAAGATTGGCATAAATACTCCCTAGGGTAAACATTTCCCCAGAGCCTCATCTCCCCAGACAAGGTGGACATGGTCCAAACTCCAGGAAGTTTCCAGCAGAGAAAAAGGCTCACTGCCGAGACTGACCTGGCAGCAGTCCACCAACTCTGAGGCACTGGGGTGACCTTCAACTCTACCCTCTGCCGCCTCTCCTTCCCCACATCCGCTGCCTCTGAGTCCTGCATCTTCCGTCTCCGAAAGAACTCTCCCATCCTGCTTCCTGTGTTCCTTTTCCAATCACCACTGCCTTAATTTAAGAACACACCACTTCTTCCTGGTGTCACCAAAGCTTCTCCTCGCCATACCATTAAGTCAATAACGCATCTATTCAGGATCAAGTATAAGTTCCCAGTCGCACGAGCCCATCTATAAACTGGGGCCAATACCAGTTCATCCTTTTCTCTCGTTCCTACCCAGGCAACTATCATGTCAGGCAATGAACTATCATGTCTATGACACCCTGGTGCCTTTGCATATGCTGATCCCACTGCTTGGAATAGCTTTCCTCCAACACTCACTATGTGGGGAACTTGTATCCATCCTTCAAATGCCCCCCAACTCCCAGCACACCCCTGTATTCAGTCCTCTGTTGTAACGATCACTTGTTCTTCTGTCTAGCCCACTGGGCTAGTGATCTCAACTTGGGTGCAGCTGCCTTTTGAGGACATTTGGGTCACATTTGGAGATATTTTGGTTGTCACACCTTATGTGTATGCTACTGGCATCTAGTGAGTGGAGCTAGTGATGCTGCTAAACATCCTGCAATGCACAGGACAGTCTCCCTGACAATTATGTAGCCCCAAATGTTTAATCACGCTGAGGTTAAGAAGCCCTGGAATACAGTACATGTTTCTGAGGCATGTTTTAAAATCTTTGTATCTTCAGTGCTTGAATTAGAGAGGTATCCAATAAATGCTTTTCGTTTTTAATAAATAAGTGATCAAGCTGACTTAATGGTTATATATTGTCTACCTGCAGCACTAAAGCAAGTTGACTAATAACGAGCGAGCAAGCGTATTGAGGAAAACAGGATAAGCTGTGCGTGTGAATCACATGCTTTGCTTTCAATGCAGAAAAGGACCAGGGTACCTTTAGAGTAAAAGGAAGGAGCAGATGAGGCAGCAGGAGGTTAAACGGCTTCTGGACCAAGTGAGTACACGCAGGGCTGGGCGTGAGCCGTGGAAGCTTGTCGCGGAGGGTCCTAGAGCACCGCACCTCGGCTGCTTAGATTCCAGGTGGAGCCCAGTGCACACACTGTCAGGGCCGGGGAGAGGCCATCAGGCTTTGGGCCTTGCCCTGGGACCCTTCCTTCGAGCTGCAAAGGCAGGAAAGACAGAGGAGCCGGGAGGCAGAGGGCAGGAGC